>LR999458.1:3672371-3684848 GCA_905216605.1 Arabidopsis arenosa
ATAACAACTATAACAATATATATCTCATTTTCTTTTTGATATGATCTTTGGGGTTGATTTGATATGATCTTAACAAATAAACAATATTATTGTACGTATTATTTGAGGTTATCCTATACAATATTATTATACAAATTATTATTATTGGAGATTATCCTATATAATATTATTATACAAACAAAATTATTAAGATAACAACTACTTATTATGTTTTACAACCAAATCTTTCGAGATTGTATTTAATATTGATATATACAAATATTGGAAACTATTAAACAATTATTATACAAACAAAATTATTAAGATAACAACTACTTATAATGTTTTACTACCAAATCTTTCGAGATTGTAGTTAATATTGATATATACAAATATTGGATACTATTAAACAGTTGTCTATTTTTATGTTTTGCTGATTATAGAAATTTTCGTAATATTATTATATATGTCTATATAGTAGCTCATAAGAAGTTAGATGTTTCCATTTTTTTTATAGTTAAAATGAATATGTGAATATATGAATGTTGACATTTTAGCAGAATAATTTGTGGTTACCATTTACGGTTTTCCTCTTTATGTAATTATATGGAGTATTATGTTAGTTTCTTTTTAAAAAAGTATTTAAATGTTATATTAAATATTCTCAGTATTTTATTTGGTAACTACGAATATTGGAGATAAATATGAATATAATGTTTTTGTAATATTTACCAATTTTTTTGTGATTGTGTGTGTATCACGATGATTTTAAAATGTTATTTTTCTATAACTATATGACTTTAGTTGAGCCTATCCGTATATCTATATATATAGATACATATCTACCATACACTACCGTGGTTAGCGACTAGACATAAGCGATTTTGGTTCCCAGTGTAAGAATCTTTATTCAATAATGACTACAACTTCATTACGATATCCTTGCTTTCCGTAACGATTTAGCCCTTTTTGATCTTTCTCATTAATTAATTTTGCGAGGTTATCTTTCTGATCTTTCTCTTTATATGTCGTGTTTTATTAACAAACCATTAACAAACCAATTAACAAACCAAACCAATTATCCGGTAAAGTTTAATATTCGGTTTGATGATCTATTTGTGTATATTCTTTTTTCCTTCGGCTCACCGAAAACGACTGTCATAATAATAATAATAATGTAAAGAAGATATTATCATATCCGTATAGTTTTCCATACGTATATTGGTTACAGCAACAGAAAAGGAACAAATCTATATAAAAATATTGTTAGTTAAGATTTTTTAATATAATGTTAGATTTCTTCATTCGGACGATCGAATATAACCTTAATTCTACGTATATAAGTGCTATTATATCTCCTACCTTAGTATCTATTAACCTATTAGACTAGGTGCTCTCTATCTCTGTTACTTATAATGCCCCAACTCGCTCCTTGCACCATCACTATGTTTGAAGAAGGGTTGGATGTTTGTGATGATCTTAAAGATCTAAACCCGGACATGATTACCAAAAAAAATAAAGTGAAAATTGTTAGAAGGTTCGTATGCCCTGCGTTACGCGATAGGCTGGTGGAATTTATCCTTGCAGATTCAAAGGTAACAATTATTAATTATCATTAGTTTGTTATGCTAGAAGGATTCAACATAATATTTAAATCTTAAACAGCATCAAAAGATACACGCCCTGATTGATGTTGACGTGGCTCACCGGTTCTCATCCATCCTCATAGAAGGAAATTGCATACTCTTATCAGAGTTTAATGTTAGAACTGTAGGAGGATGTTTTAGACCAGCTAGGCACAATTTTTTCATACGTTCGAATGCTTTTACTTCAGTTACTTTACTAAGGTCTTTATTACAAAGTGATTGTTTCACTTTAGTCAAGTTTCATGACGTCAAGGAAGGTCGCCTAGATCCTAATTATTGTGTGGGTAAGTGATATGTTATATGTTGATTTAGATTGTTTTTTTTTTTTTTTGGTTATTAAACCGTATCAAATCTAAATTCGTAGATCTAATTGGGAAGCTTGTGCGTACTATCGATTTTAGAGCGTCTGTTTTGCTAGGCGTTAATCGTTGTTTTTTTTTCAGATTGAAGACAGAAGGTGACTATTTATTTTATCTATAGTTTTTTTTTTAAATATCAATTCGTTTTTTTCTTTTTTTTAAAAAAAAAGGACGATACTAACTTGCTGTCTTACCATGATGAAGTGGGATATGTATACCATGTCGATTGCCGAACTTCTATGTTAATAGATTTATAAAAGATAGGGCAAGTTGTGTTGACGATGTCAAAATCATCATAATCAGATTTGCTAAATTGGAGCTCTTTGAAGGTACATATAATATTTTTTCCTATTATTGGATTTTAAAAATTAATCCGGCATTGTAACCATTTTAAAATTTCGTATTTACAGGAACAATCCATGCTACATCAACTGAAAGGTGTACGCAATTCTTATTCAATCATATTTGTCCCGAGGTTACGGTCATGCGAAGGTTCTTTGGCGGGCAATAATGAGTGCGAGTTTATTTAGTTATTACGAATTAGTTACTTTCGTTTTTTTTAATGATAGTTTTAAGTTTTGTTATTTATCTGTTTTGAACCTAAACATTATATGACACATGCTTTTGATACGGGTTAATACATCTAAATATAGGTGTTGTTATATCCATATATTATATATTCCTTGAATGTCTCTAACTTATCACTTTAAATTATTATTGATTCAACAAGATGTTTTAAAATAATTTGGAAATATCGGGAGTGTTGTCATTCACAACAAACGAAGTCCTCAATGTATTGTCATTCACAATGACACGGTCTTTGGACGAGTGCATGTTAAAGATTTCGATTTTTATTTTATTTTTTTGTTTTCGAGAAATTTTTTGTCTTTACCCGTTTCATTGTATATTTCCTATAGCATGTATGCCAACTGGATAATGTTTCGCGATATATATCACCCTTTGCTTTGGTCAGTTACCTCATAAAACATGTAAACGAGCTAACGCTCAATCGAACAAATTTATAAATACATCAACGTTTGACGAGGGTCGACGATCTTACCCCTTATGATAAAAATCGCGTCATTTGTGTCAAGGTTTTGGTTTTTTGGTTTGAAAATTTTGGGAGGCCCGACCAGAAATTATAGATGATTCTTGCGGATTTAGAGGTTAAACACTACTTTCACGTTCAGAATTTTGTTTTTATCGTGATTTGCCTTACAAACTTTATGCTTATCTTATTCTTATTATTTAGGAGACTAAAATTGAAGCTACTATTACCGGTGGTCCGTTTGATCATCATAATATAACTGGCTTGAGGGAGGACACATGGTACTTTCTATCTGATTTTTTGGTTCTGTACTTGCCGGAGTTGATGAGTAACACGTCCAACATGTTTCGTATATGATTCCATCGACCAACTAGAATGACCAGCACGTATGAGCGGTCACCAAGTAAGTGTATTGAGCCTGAAAGATTTAGCCGCATAAGGGGATGGAGGATCCTGACCGAAATTCCGATTGGTACGTTTTTTTATTTCAAATTTTTTTTTGTTTGGTTCTAACAAAACAATGGGATAGCTAATAAATCGTATACTTTAAATCTAGATACGGTGGGATTCATCGTTTATATCGACCGCCTTATACGGATCCCTTATGTTTCTGGCCAATACGAAGGGATAGAGGATGTAACTGTGTCTACTTCGTCTTAAAGAATCATATGTGAGTTTATTTTTCAATTTGTATGCCAGAATTCATTTATTTATGACGTTTGGTTCTGGTTTGAAAATTAATAGGGGATTGAGATTGAGATGTTGCGCCATAGGAGATTTAGCCGACTATTTTATGAGAGTATGGGTTAACCGAGAATATGGTCATTCGTACCTTCGTGATTCTGTATTTTTTGTTTTGAGGTTTTGGCATGTTGAAGAGTATAAAGGTATTGACTTATATATATTCATCATATTTTCCAACAACCAAAATTTAAGCCGGTTATTATCTTATTTTCTCTCATCGGATTGAATATTTTACAGGAAAACCATGTCTCATGAATAGGGTTGGATGCTCTAGATTTTATCTTGACCCGGAGTTTGACGAAGGCCGCTATGAATTCAAGATGTTCCGATTTGGATGATTGAGTGATCATGGAATTTTCTACAAATATTATCAATGAGTCTTGTGTTGTTATGGGTTTTAAGGAATGTATAATTACTTATTTTTAGAGACAGTATGCTTCATCTTTTGTAATATTATGGTCGAATTTTGAAATCTCATAACTAAATTTTTATCATCAAAATTTCAATGTTTCCCGTAGTTTTACGATCTTGAAGAGATCAAGGAACGATAATATTCAGGGTTTATCATGATATATTAATTGGATGTTCGCATTTGTTTCGGATAATAACCTAGCAAGATTTCTATACATATTACACTCTCGATGGTTTTTACTTGGGCTACAAAGAATGCAATATATTCAAAGTCGGATGATTGAATGGGTCATGGATAAGTCTACAAAAATGTTTGATTAGTTTGGTGTTCTTATGAGCTATAATTGATGGATAAATCATTTATACTAGACACGTTATGTTTGATCATTTGTTATAACTCGATCGTATTTTAAAGTCGGTAAACTACTTTTAATCTTCATAATTTGAACTTTTTTTTGAAAAATAACCTTACCACGCAAGGCGCGGGTAATTGCCCTAGTATATATATATATATATATATTAATAATAGTTTGTTAGCTAACTAATAACTTTTAAACAAGTTGATAATAGGTTTTTAAGATCAATTAATCCTAAAGCACTATCATGTCGTTGTAGTATTTTAGGTTGTCAATCCAATCTAGTGTGATGCAAACAGATGAGATATGATCAGAATTTGCTAAGTCAAGCCAAGCAGAGAGTTGTTGTTTTCTAACAATCCTAATGCGAAATAACAGAAATGAAATGAAACCGAAATGCAAACTAGCAATAGCAGACAGTTGAATAACAAAGCAGGTAAGATAACAGGCAATCAAATGGATGAGAGATTCCTAAAGACAGGGTAATCGAATAGCGTGGTCTTCTTAATCTATTTAGACGGTTGACAAAACTTCACAGAAGCTATCCCTTGACAACAAGTTCAAAAGCAAATCAATTCACCACCGTGATAGAAATTCTCAAGCAGAGCTAGACACAGACCTAATCACCATTAGCGATCTCTAACTAAGCAGGCAATATCGAATCAACTTGTTAAAGCCAATACCCGCTCTAAACGGCCAATACCTTGGGATAGAGACGAGTATCTCTGGAATTAGTAGATCAGACATTCCATCAAACACCTTTTGGGTGCGGGAATGTCTGGATTCATTTTCCAGTTGATCAGAAAGGAACAAGCAATAAGCGCAACTAATCCAGAAGGGATTCAAAAAATCTAAACTCAACCATCTAAAGCGACTAAGGCAACCACGACTACTCTATCCCATCCTCAGAAATACAATTCACTACTCAGACATAATCAAAAACAATAGCAATGAAACGATTGAAAACATGATAACAGGAAATGATAAAGACTGAAACGAAAACTGAATTATAAAATACTTGAAAGCGAATACAAAGTCGCAGGAAGAACACACTGCGGCTATGAAAACAAGTCTAGGTAAAAACTGAAAATAAAGACTGGATGCCCTAGGGAAAACCATTAGAGGCTGCTAATATAACCGAGAAAAGTTAAATAAGGAAAGTTCGAGATAGTGGTCTTCACATCGAGACTCTGCGATCGAGCATCTGATGGGCTGAAATGGGCTTCCCTGTGATCGAGTGTAACTGATCAAACTGGGCTTCGGGAACTCCGTCTTGCGATCGAGTGGTCTGTAGTGAAGACGAGATGGAATGGTCCAGCGACCCTGCGATCAAATGGTGCGATCGAGTAGATGACGTGAGGTGGTGATCGAGTGGTTTCTTCAGCTTCTCTTCTCTTTCGTATGCTCAGCTTGTCTGGTTGAGTGAAGAATGAGTAGATGGGCTTCTGATGACAAGGTGGTGATCGAGTGGTGTAGAGTAGGTGATCCCTCCGGGCTTGCGATCGAGTGAAACTAAGCTGCTGGCTTCTCCGGGGTTGTGATCGAGTGATATGTCTTTCATGACAGCTTCTGCTCGATCTTGCGATCGAGTGGTTTCTTCTGAAATTGCTCCGGGATTGTGATCGAGTGCTTTGCTCTGTCAGGGCTACGAGGTTGCGATCGAGTGCTTTGGCTGAAGGAGTGATTGAGCGTTCTGAATTTCTGTTCTGTTTCTCCTCTGTTTGAACTCCAAAAGCATCCAAAGTACCTGAAAACAACCAAATATGCGATGCACATGCAATCCTAATGCAAAAACGTCCTAAGTATGCAAAACACACTAAAATGACTACTAATGAGATGAAATGTGATTGAAACAATGACAAAGTGATGAAAAATGAATGCTTAAATCATGCAAATTATAGACATATCACAAGCTAAAATAGATTGTTTTATCTCCATTTATGAAAAGTTGAATTAACATTGAAATATATTGAGTTTTAAAAGAGTACATGTCCATAACTTTTTGGTTTATAAAAAAGAAAATCAATATATATTTATGAATTGCTCGATATAAAATCATTATATTCTAAAGAAGGTGAAATTTGCTCACACATGTAGAAATATATTCGTTTGAAATCGAAATATCAGTGTTATACATGAGTTGTTTATTTTTGTAAAAGAAAAATATTAATTGAAAAGGTTATTATGTGAGATTTAATAAATTAATACAAATGAATAACAAAATTTATATTTACAGGTGTCAAATCAATTAGAAGCAGAGAAAAAGATAACCGGAGACTTAAAACAGAAGAGAAAAGATAATAAAATGTTTGGGAATTGGTGGGAAGAACCCGTAGAAGAACTCAACATGACCCAACTCACTGAATTCCAATGTGGTTTGGAAAATTTGAGAAAAGCAGTGGCATATAAAGTCTCCAAGTACCATCAAGCAGATGTTCATCGTCGTAACTTTTATGCTGGAAGTTCTAGTAATTTTGCTTTTGGGATCTCAGGTGATAATAATATCAACAGTACTGAATTGGATATGTTTAATGATCAAAGAATGGCGAGCATGAATTTGTCCAACTACAGCCACAACATGATTGTTCCTAATCATACATCACCATTTGGGAATAATGGTAACAATACTCAAGGGTTTGCTCCAGAATACAAAGCGGAAGACAGCCAGAACCAAAGCCAATGTGTTAAGCAAGAAAATGTGTCTGAATATGCTCATTACCCTAATTTTGGACGTGATTACTAATAGTTTATGTTTTGTTGATTCATAAACACAGTTGTTTTTTTTTTGTTTTTGTTTTTATTTTTAAGATGTCTTTACTTTACACATGATTACTTTAAGTTTTCCTTTCAGATATTGTTTCAATTCATAAATACAATGCTTTTGTAGAAACAACAATTCATAAACACAATGTGTTAAGCAAGAAAATGTGTCTGAATATGCTCATTACCCTCATTTTGGACGTGATTACTAATAGTTTATGTTTTGTTGATTCATAAACACAGTTGTTTTTTTTTTGTTTTTTATTTTTTTTTTAAGATGTCTTTACTTTACACATGATTACTTTAAGTTTTCCTTTCAGATATTGTTTCAATTCATAAACACAATGCTTTGTAGAAACAACAATTCATAAACACAATGTGTTAAGCAAGAAAATGTGTCTGAATATGCTCATTACCCTCATTTTGGACGTGATTACTAATAGTTTATGTTTTGTTGATTCATAAACACAGTTGTTTTTTTTTTTGTTTTTATTTTATTTTTAAGATGTCTTTACTTTACACATGATTACTTTAAGTTTTTCTTTAAGATATTGTTTCAATTCATAAACACAATGATTTACCAAAAAGGTTTATGGAGACGCAAAGATTTTCTCCTTACTAAGTTTAGGGCCCAATTAGCTTCAAGGCCCAATAAAGTAGGCTAATTATTATTTCGCGCAATTTTGGTGGTTATTCATTTTGGTAAATCAGTTTCGACAGCTTTTTTTTTTTGTAATCGAATAATCAGATTATATTTTGTTTCGTGCTGTGTGTTAGCCACAATAGTCATTCAGTTGTGCTGAGAACGAACACCTTGTTCTTATTTGTTCTGTCTGCTCCAGGCTCCAGCTAATGCTTTGATTCTCCTCTAATCCCAATCGGAGTTAGTAATACTCTAGCCCCTACAGGACTCGACTATACCACCAAATCTTCCATCTGCCGAAATCTACTTCATCAGTGTAATTGCCTCGGTTCAAGTATATCACCTAAACGCCACATAAATATTAAATAGCCGTATATCTTTCTCTCTCGTTAAGAGAAAGACAAAGCTCTGAATCAACTGACCAACTTGTGTCTTAAAAAGAAACATCAACCATAGGTTACAGGAATGTTTATATAACATTTTTCTACTGCCAGACACTACAATGACAATCACTAGACCAGCTCCAAAAGGACAAAATACCAAGTCTTCTTCAGCCTCTTGCGTTATTTCTTACTACCAAAAACTAAACACCTCTGCGAATAGACTCGAGCTTACTGCTAGGTTGCCAAAACAAGAGCCAATGGGTCACATACCATTTACCATTCTCTTCATCTCGGCTGATCTTCTAGGATCTGGTTCTTCAATCGCTCTCTCTGTAAGCACATGCTTAATGCGGCACATTGATCTCCTCACCTATATATTGAGATGCAAACAAAAGTTGACATTCATTAATATAATAATAATCTTTTCCTTTGGTAATAAAGAACATAACCAATCCATGAAGAAAGGATTCATGTTTCTTCTCATAGTTTCTATCAATTTGTCAACAACTTAATTGAATAGAGAGAGAGTTGAATGAAGGCAACTGACCTTTGGAATGCGTTCAGGGTTTGGAAACTGCATGTTCTGGGCTTGAAGCATCTGACGCTGAGTCATCAACATGTTTTTCTCTTTGAGAAGAACGTACCACAGCTTCTGAAGATCATCCCACGACTTGAGACGTAGTTCTGAAGCTTTCCAACCTCGACCTAACACCAAATCATTACAAATGTTCCCCCATTAACAAAACAAAACAATCCTTAATTCCACATATTCCATGGCATAAGAGGATAACCAAGTTAAGAAGACAAACGAACGATTAGCAGGCTTGACTACAATCCTAAGCTACATTGAACTACTTAACTTGTTCACTTAGTACATTCTATGAACAATCCACAAGTAGCTAAGAGCCTGGATTTGGGAAAACAATGTAAACTAGCATTAAGTAGAGAGAAGTTACCACAAATCAGCTTTAATACATATATCACATTTGACAATCTTAGAGTATCATAAGAGTAAAGTCTACCAAAATGAAAATGACAAAAGAACGCACCGTAGACAACAGGTTTATCTTCATCCTGGCTTCTGTCAAACTCAAAGAACTCCTCAAGTGGATTTTGGGGCGTCCGAATCGCTGAGGCAGCTGCTGCAGTAGTGGACTCCGATCTCGCCGATGCAGCCGCCAAGAATCTCCTCCCGACAAATCGCGTTAGAAACATTGTAACAACAATTCCTTTGAGCTTGCAGAAATATAATCTGACCAACCAAAGATCATCAACAACAATTAGAAAGAGATCGAGACTGGATACCAAAATGGTGACATGTTAATGGAATGTTGTATATAATTCTCAGGCTATCGGAGTCAAACCGATTTCTACCACAAAAAGATTGTGGTGCTCTATCATCCGAGCTAAGCGAGCTAAATTCATACAAATCAGCAATTCAAGAGATCAATAGCAAACAATCCTAGAGTTCCCACAACTTGGTACCAAGAACAAGGGAACACTGGATTTGTTATGCTGCTCTCGAATTACCCAATCACAATTCAAATCAACAAGTTCACTCGGATAGATCCAAACCAGCAATCAATAGAAACAATATTAAATCTCAAAACAAGATCAATCAATCAGAATCGGGAAAATAGTTGCAAGTATAAAATATCGTGTTGAAAAGTTGATTTTCGCAATCGACAAAATCTAAAACACACAGATCAGAATATTCAAAACGATCAATCACAAAGAGCATCAAATCCAAGAGGAGATACATGTAAAAGAACAAGAGACAAGGATCGAAATAGTTTGAGCAGACGAAAAAGAAACAGAACTAAGAAGAACGATCTATGGAATTCGCGGCTTACCTCAGAGATATCGCAGGAAAGAGTGTAGCGGCTAGGGTGAATAAGAACGATCTATGGAATTAGTCAATTAGCAATGAGAGTCGTTTATTTATTTATAATATAAAATAATATCAATCAGAAAATTACAATTATGCCCCTCTTTCGCCGTCAATACTCTTGGTCTTGGGCCTTTTGGGTCTGTTGTGTTTCATGAATCCTAGTTGATATAATAGTCCAAAATTTAATTTTAATTTTGAGTGTTCGATCCAAAAGTGGAAATGGAATTCAGTTAAACAGCGAACTAAAGACATCTTTAAGTACGTTAAAAAAAACATTTAATCACACCTTTAAATTAAGGTACGTAATTCAAACCAAATGGTTTAGCTACTTATAGGCCTGGGCATATGGGTAACCCGTTCGGGTTCGGGTAAAACCCGTTCGGGTTCGGGTTGAATGGGTAATGAATTTATGGTCCATTCGGGTATTCCTATGGTTTCGGTTCCGGTCCGGTACGGGTATTGTCGGGTTCGGGTCGGTTTGGGTAATACCCGAAGTTTAAAATCACTTTACATACTCAAATGATCAAATAAAGAGAATAGAACATCAAACATGACATTTAAATACTAAATCCAATCCAAAATAACAAAGATGACTATTTCACTCTTAAATGTTAAGAGTAGATTCTAATTATCTATATACATATATAAACATATGTGTATTGCATATATATAAGTATATAAATATATAAGACTATATATCTAATTATCTATATACATATATAAACTCAAACGTCAAAAGTCACAAAACCTAAAACCTACGACATACATATAAGTGTATAACTATATAAGACTATATATCTAATTATCTATATACATATATAAACATGTGTATTTTTCGGGTTTGTGGGTACCCTAAATGGGTAACGGGTAATCCCCGACCCGACCCGATACCCACGGATAATTCAATACTCTACCCAATGAGGTAATTTTCTAATACCCTAACCCGCCCCAACCCGATTTTTTCGGTCCGGGTATCGGTTCAGGTATCGGGTCCGGGTTTTTTGCCCAGGCCTAGCTACTTATATCATATATACACATGTTCTTCTCCCAAAACCTTCAATAATTGTGTAGCAAACTCAACCATCGTTGGAACATCACTCTATATGACACTCTTCTCTAGTAGTATTTGTTATCTAATGAATGCACATTCTGAAGAGGCACTTGTATCATTTATTCAACACCAAATAAAAAAGAATGAATAATTAACATATACTATTAACCTCAAAATCTCATGACAATGGAAACGGTTTATTATAATAACAACCATAAGTGCCCACTCCACGAGCAACCCCAAGAGAGAGCACCTTCCATGTTTAATAAGTATTCAGAAAAACTCCAGAGGACCCGAGATTGACACCGGAGGATCTATCACCACGCGGCTCGCCTTCCCTTCTAAGTAAAGCTGAGGTAACGTGTTGGCCTCTTTCGCAGTAACGCCTTCTGCAGTCCACAACGTAACATGTGGCCATTCGTTCTTGGAGACTACCGTCTCTCCGTCCACACATCCGACATTGGCAGTTAGAGCTGCCATCTTGTCGTTGTAGATGAGCTCCGTGAGCTCTACGGGTATCTCTCTGTTCAAGTGCTGACCATAGCTGGCTACAGCTGCTACGCCATGGCTTCTCTTGTGGGCAAGCGTCACATGAGACCGTTCAAGTTTTTCCTGTATGGTCTTTTTCTTGCCCTCTAGAAAAAATCTCATTGTTGGGTTTGCTGCGGCCAACTGATAAGAAAACACATCAATTATTAACAAAGCCCATACATAACCTTAAGTTCTGATGCATGAGATGAAAGGAAAAAATGATGTGTGCCCACTCTGTGACAAATGGGGGCAGGAACAAAAATCCGATTTGAGTTTATGAACTTTTAACCTTTAGTTTTCGACGGTTGAAGAGTTCGTGTCTCAATATACTTTTTTTTTTTTAATGATAGTTTAAGAATTTGGTTGGTTACCTTTTCAAGAAGACTGTGAACTTGAGTAGCAGGCAAGTTGATGGCAGCGAAAATAATAGACCCATGTTTTGTTTTCTCTGAACTTGGTGGCTTGTATTCACCCTTTGCGATTTTTTTTAGCTCTTCTCGCACTAGATGAACCACAGACTCAAATGGAACCTGAAAGTTGCAAAAAACAAAGATATCTTATGCACATCCCTTCTTCCTAAACTCTTTTATCATTTGCTGAAGAAACATTGAAGTAGTTAAAATTCAAGCGCAGATTTGTCGCTTTTCATGAGCCATCAAGGACAAAGGATTTTTT
>LR999458.1:5209697-5274478 GCA_905216605.1 Arabidopsis arenosa
AATAGGAACAGAGCTCGCGATATTGCTGAAGCCGAACATAACGCTCGAGAAGAGATGAGGGGCTTTGGTAGGCAACTCATTCAAGCTATCATGAAGTTCATCAAAGACGAGGAAGACTGGACTAAGCTTCAGTCCGATCGAGCCGAGCTGAAGAGTAATCTAGATCTGATTGGGGGAATAGAGAGTGGAAGAATTTCGCTAGAGGATGAGAGGAGGGGAGTTTCTGCTGAGCTCGCTACAGTTGAATCCGAGTTATCTTCGGCTTCCCGCCCTTCTCTTGATTTGGGACCATTTCTTTGGTATTTGGAGATTCCCCCTCCCAATTTGAGGTTGGCGAAGGTTCTCGGCCATACGAAGGTTCTCCAGAGGTATAGGAACGCTCTTTTTTAAAAAATTGTTTTGTTGAGTCCATGAGGACTATTCCGTTTGACGGAAGTATTTTGTTCAATTAGTGTGACTGAACACAACCATGTGCTCTGGCATATGATTTTTTTTTTTAAACAAAAACGTTTAGACACGATTCTAGGTTTGCAAGTCCTAGCCCACCAAAGAGGTTTTATGAACTGTGAGAGATGAGCTGATCAGGCTCACTTGCCTTTTTTAAAGAAAAATCTTAATAAGTATTTTTCCTCGGTCTCTCGAAGGCGAGGATGGAGCTCGGCTTAAGTTTTTTTTTTATCGAGGGATAAGATTTATAATTCATGAGAATTTGACCAGGCAATGGTTTCGATCGTTGCCCATAATGGCTTCGGAATCGCTGGGCCACGTTTTAATTGGATCCGAAGCCTGCTCTAACAGGCCCGCAATATATAATTATTTTTAGAAATCTGAACCTTGATATGTCTATAATTTGCATGTTTTACACATCCATTTATCACCACTTTGAGTCTAGTTTCATTCATCTTCCATAGCATTCATCATCATTTTGTACATTTTGCATGTTTAAGTGTGTCTAGCATTAGTCTTGCATGCATTTTGCATTCTGGAGTTGTTTCAGGTACTTCGGAGCTATTGGTGTTCAGAAAGAGCAAAAACAGAGCTGAAAGTCACATTTGGACCATTCTACTCGATCACCAGTAGCAGAGAGGGAAGCAGTCAGCTCAGCAGACCATCAGGACCCTTATACTCGATCACAGAGCAGTCCAGCCAGACTGTTCTACTCGATCACAGAGGAGGAGAGCAGTCCATCCTGCCAGTTGACTGTTCTACTCGATCGCAGGTTGAAGAAGCAGTCCAGATCACGCCATCAACCAACCTGCTCGACCGCAGAGGGAGAGGAGCAGTCCATCCTGCCAGTTCACTGTTATACTCGATCGCAAGGTTGAAGAAGCGGTCCGTCCTGACAGTCTACCCACATACTCGATCACAAGAGAGAAGAAGCAGTCCAGACCACGCCACTACCCATTCTACTCGATCACCACCTCGACCCTCTGATCAATCCGCACTCAACCAGACAACCTGAGCAAGGAAAGAGAAGAGGAGAGAAGGAACCACTTGATCGCGGCTTCGATTCACGCTCGACCATGAAGCCCACTTTGAGCCCATATACTCGACCTCCACGGTCCATGGGCTGTTAAGCGGACTCGAAGCCCACTTACCTATCTATGTCGTTTTTACTATAAATAAGTCTCTAAGGGTTTTCCCTGAGACATTCGGTTTTTCACTTACGTTTTGTCTCGAACCCTAGTATTGTTTTAGTAGCCGCTTTTGCTTCTGCAACTTTGTATTTTCGTTCGTTTTTCTAAGTTATTGAGATTCTGCTTTCATTCCTCTTGTTGATTTCTGTTTCATTTCCTTTGATCTTTGAAGTTATGCAATCATCAATCGTTTCTGTGTCTTTGAGCATGTTGTCTGAGTAGTGACTAGGATTTCTGAGGATGGGATAGAGTAGTGTGAGACCCATGGTCGAATCTGATGGTTAAGTGTAGTTAATTGAATCCCTTCTGGATTAGTTGTGCTTATTGCTTATTCCTTTCTGATCAACTGGAATTCGATCCCAAACATTCCAGCGCTCATGAGGCGTTTAATGGATTGTTGGATCTACTAATTCCAGTGATAATCGTCTCTATCCCAAGGGATTGGCCGTTTAGAGCGGTTATTGGCTTTAACAGTCGGTTCTTATTGCCTGCATAGTTAGATTCCGTTAATGGGAATTAGTCTGGGCTAGCTTTGCTTGAGGATTTGTTGCACGGGAGTGAATAAGTCTGTTGTTGAACCTGTTGTCTAGGGATAGCTTCATTGAGAATTGTTAACCATCGAATTGATTATGGAGTCCACACTATTCGATTACCCCATCCTTAGGATTTCTTATCCAATTGATTTATCTGTTTACTTACCTGCTTCATTCACCTTCTCTGTTACTTGCTATTGAATTTGATAACTGTCTGTTTTCGGACCCTTTTACTCTATCACATCCTCCTTCTGGCAGTGAGCCTTGTGATAGAGTATAGCAGTCCATTTCTGCAAATTTACTGTTTTCTGCATCAATCACTAGGACTGTTAGAAAACAACCAATTCTGCTTGGCTTGACTTAGTGCTTTCTGATCATATCTCATTTGTTTGCATCACACCTGATTGGATTGACACCTAAAATACTACAACGACACGATAGTGTTTTAGGATTAATTGATCAAAAAACTATTATCAATTTGGCGCCGTTGCCATTGGGTGTTTTTTGCTATATTTGAGATCATTAGAAACGTTAAGATCAAGTTCGTTTTTTTTTTTACAAGGTTACTAACTGTGTCTTTCTCTGTTTGTGTGTTTCAGGTACTATCTCTGATTACTCTGCTCAAGCTGAGCTGATACCTGTTGCATGCATACTAGATCAAAAGGACATCAGAACCTGCTTTTCAACGAGAACATCGACCGTATTGCTCGTGAGTTAAGAGAACAGAGGCACAGACGTTATGGCCGACGATCAGAACCCAGAATTGCCAAACAACATTGGTGCAGGCGATGCTCCACGCAATGACAATCAGCGCAATGGCATTGTGCCTCCACCAGTGCAGAACAACAACTTCGAGATCAAAGTGGTCTCATTGCCATGGTTCAGGGCAACAAGTTTCACGGCCTCCCATGGAGGATCCACTCGATCATCTGGACGAGTTTGATAGGCTCTGCAGCCTAACTAAGATCAATGGAGTCAGTGAGGATGGCTTCAAGTTGCGTTTGTTTCCATTTTCTCTTGGAGACAAAGCCCACCAGTGGGAAAAATCACTTCCTCAAGGCTCCATCACCTCCTGGAATGACTGCAAGAAAGCCTTCCTGACTAAATTCTTCTCCAACTCCAGGACTGCAAGACTCCGGAATGAGATTTCTGGCTTCACTCGAATGCTGAGACTTTCTGTGAAGCATGGGAGCGTTTCAGAGGATATCAGAATCAATGTCCTCACCACGGTTTTTCCAAAGCCTCACTCTGAGCACTCTCTACAGAGGAGTTCTCCCTAAGATCGGATTGCTCCTGAATAAAGCATCCAACGGGAATTTCCTGACAAGGAAGTTGAAGAAGGATGGGAGCTGGTAGAGAATTTAGCTCAGTCTGATGGAAACTACAATGAGGATTATGACAGAACCATCAGAGGAAGTTCAGACTTAGAGGAGAAGCACCGCAAGGACATGAAGGCCATGAATGACAAGCTGGACAAGCTACTCCTTGTGCACAGAAGCAAGTCCATTTTCTCTGTGAAGATGAGACGTTACAAGTCCAGGATGGGGAGACTCTCCAGTCAGAGAAGTAAGCTATGTGCAAAACCAAGGAGGCTACAACAAGGGCTACAACTACTATAAGCAGAACAATCCAATCTGTCTTACAGGAGTACCAATGTTGCAAACCCGCAAGATCAAGTCTACCCTCAACAACAGCAGACCCAACCCAAACCATTCGTCCCATACAAACCAAAGTCAAGGGTTTGTTCCTAAGCACAGTTTCAGGGAGGTTATCAAACACAGCATCCACCACCAGGATTTGTACCACAACAACAACAAACCTCTAGCACTCCTGACTCAGACCTGAGGCAAATGCTCCAACAGCTTCTTCAAGGACAAGCAACAGGCTCTATGGAGATCGCTAAGAAGCTGGCTGAAATGAACAACAAGATAGACTGCAGTTTATAACGATCTCAACATCAAGGTAGAGGCACTAACCTCTAAGGTCAGATACATGGAAGGCCAAACTGCATCAACCTCCGCTCCCAAGGTTACAGGACTTTCAGGAAAATCAATCCAGAATCCACAGGAGTATGCTCATGCTATCACGCTCAGAAGCGGTAAAGCATTACCCCCGAGAGAAGGTCTAAAACAAAACACTGAGGACAGTGTGGAGCAAGATGGGGAGGATTCTGTCAAACTGAAGATTCAGCTGACAAGGTAACAACGGAGCCCATACTCGATCCATCTACTCGACCACCAGTTCCTGCAGTATCCGAATCTGTTGAAAAACCAGCTGCTACCAAAACCAAGGAAAACGTTTTCGTTCCCCCACCTTACAAGCCTCCACTCCCATTTCCTGGTCGGTTTAAGAAGGTTCTGATACCGAAGTACAAGATCTCCTGGAAAAAACAACTCAAGATCTTGAAGTCACTATGCCTCTTGTGACTGTCTCGAGCTGATACCAGACTCCCATAAATACGTGAAGGATATGATTACTGAGAGAATCAGAGAAGTCCAAGGAATGGTGGTGTTAAGTCACGAGTGTAGTGCAATCATCCAGAAGATGATCATACCCAAGAAATTGGGAGATCCTGGTTCTTTTACTCTGCCTTGCACTCTAGGTCCTTTAGCCTTCAGCAAATGCCTCTGTGATCTAGGTGCATCTGTAAGTCTCATGCCTCTCTCTGTGGCAAGGAGACTTGGTTTCAGCAAGTACAAATCCTGCAAACATATCCTTGATTCTGGCTGACAGGTCCATCGAATACCTCATGGTCTGCTAGAAGACTTACCAGTCATAATAGGCAAAGTCGAAGTGCCGACGGACTTCGTGGTTTTGGAGATGATGAAGAGCCCAAGGACCCTCTAATATTTGGAAGGCCATTTTTAGCTACAGCTGGAGCTATAATTGACGTCAAGAAGGGGAAGATCGATCTTAACCTTGGGAAAAGATCTCAAGATGACCTTTGATATCACCAACACCATGAAGAAGCCTACAATTGAAGGAAAGGTTTTCTGGATTGAAGAGATGGATATGATAGCTGACGAATTACTAGAGGAACTAGCAGAAGAAGACCATCTACAGAGTGCTCTGACAAGGGATAACAAGGAAGGGGACTTACACATAGAGACTTTGGGGTACCAGAAGCTGTTAGACATGTGTAAAGAAGCTGAGAATCCAGAGGAGTACGAAGATTTGGTTGGAAAGGTGAAGAAGGAGGATATACTCGATCACATCGCTCGTCAGACAGTACATCCAGTCTACTCGACCGAGATACTCGATCACATCCTCCCCTCTGATGAATCTGTCATAGCATCTGATGACTGGTCTGAACTCAAGGCACCCAAGGTGGACCTGAAACCGCTGCCAAAAGGGCTAAGGTACGCTTTCCTTGGACATAACTCTACTTACCCTGTAATTGTCAGTGACGAGCTGAACACTGATCAAGTCAATCTGCTGTTAACTGAATTGAGAAAATATAGGAGAGCTATAGGATATTCACTAGATGATATCAAGGGGATCTCGCCCAATCTATGTACCCATAGAATTCATTTAGAAAATGAGTCCTACTCTAGCATTGAACCTCAGAGAAGATTAAATCCAAACCTGAAAGAAGTGGTAAAGAAGGAGATACTTAAACTATTAGACGCAGGTATAATCTACCCTATATCTGATAGCACTTGGGTATCTCCAGTCCATTGTGTTCCCAAAAAGGGAGGTATGACAGTCATTAAAAATTCTAAGGACGAACTGATACCCACTAGGACCATAACAGGACATAGGATGTGTATCGACTATAGGAAGCTTAATGCAGCCTCTAGGAAAGACCATTTCCCACTACCTTTTATTGACCAAATGCTAGAGAGATTAGCAAACCACCCTTACTATTGTTTTCTAGATGGTTACAGCGGATTCTTTCAAATCCCTATCCATCCAAACGATCAAGAGAAAACCACCTTCACATGTCCTTACGGGACCTTTGCTTACAAGCGAATGCCTTTTGGGCTTTGCAACGCACCTGCAACTTTTCAGCGGTGTATGACTTCTATTTTCTCCGATTTGATAGAGGAGACGGTTGAGGTGTTCATGGATGATTTTTCCGTGTATGGCTCTTCCTTCTCCTCCTGTTTGTTAAATTTGTGCAGGGTGCTCAAAAGATGCGAGGAGACAAACCTAGTGCTGAACTGGGAGAAATGCCACTTCATGGTCAGAGAAGGCATCGTTTTGGGACACAAGATTTCAGAGAGAGGAATAGAGGTTGATAAGGCTAAAGTTGATGTGATGATGCAGTTGCAGCCACCAAAGACTGTCAAAGACATCAGGAGTTTTCTTGGGCATGCAGGGTTTTACAGAAGATTCATCAAGGATTTCTCCAAGTTGGCCAGACCGCTCACCAGATTATTGTGCAAGGAAACAGAGTTCACATTTGATGAAGAATGTCTGACGGCTTTTAAGTTGATCAAGGAAGCTTTGGTTACTGCTCCAATAGTCCAAGCTCCGAACTGGGACTACCCGTTTGAAATCATGTGCGATGCTTCAGACTATGCAGTAGGAGCAGTTTTGGGCCAGAAGATTGACAAGAAGCTGCATGTGATCTACTACGCAAGTAGGACGATGGATGATGCACAAGTGAGGTATGCCACCACTGAGAAGGAACTGTTGGCTGTGGTATTCGCATTCGAGAAATTTAGGAGCTACCTGGTAGGATCTAAAGTAACAGTCTACACTGATCATGCCGCCCTGAGGCATATCTATGCGAAGAAGGATACCAAGCCTAGGCTGTTGAGATGAATCTTACTGCTTCAAGAGTTTGACATGGAGATAGTAGATAAGAAGGGTATTGAGAACGGTTTGTAGCGGATCATCTGTCTAGAATGAGAATTGAAGACGAGGTCCCTATTGATGACTCTATGCCAGAAGAACAGCTAATGGCATTCAGACAGCTGAACGAAAGCTCTCAAACCCTAAAATCACTCGTTCAAGTATGTGCAATGAAAGATAAGCTTCCGTGGTATGCTGATTACGTCAACTACTTGGTGAGTGGTGAAGAACCTCCGAATCTGTCAAGTTATGAAAAGAAGAAGTTCTTCAAGGACATTCACCATTTCTACTGGGATGAGCCTTATCTATACACTCTCTGCAAGGATAAGATCTACAGGCGATGCGTCTCAGAAGATGAAGCTGAAGGTATCCTGCTGCATTGTCATGGCTCTGCCTATGGTGGCCACTTTGCAACATTCAAGACAGTATCAAAAATCCTTCAAGCAGGTTTTGGTGGCCAACAATGTTCAGAGATGCCCAGCAGTTCATTTCAAGATGTGACTCATGCCAGAGGAAGGGAAACATCAGTAGGAGAAATGAAATGCCACAAAATCCTATATTAGAGGTAGAAATCTTTGACGTCTGGGGAATCGACTTTATGGGACCATTCCCTTCTTCCTATGGGAAACAAATACATTTTAGTGGCAGTAGACTACGTGTCCAAATGGGTTGAGGCCATTGCAAGTCCCACGAATGATTCAAGGGTGGTTCTGAAGATGTTTAAAAACCATAATCTTCCCAAGATTTGGTATACCAAGGGTTGTCATCAGTGATGGAGGTACACACTTCATCAACAAAGTCTTTGAGAATTTACTGAAAAAGCACGGAGTGAAGCATAAGGTAGCCACTCCTTATCATCCACAGGACAAGCGGGCAGGTAGAAATCTCCAACAGGGAGATAAAAGCAATTCTAGAGAAGACTGTTGGGATTACAAGGAAAGACTGGTCTGCAAAGCTCGATGACGCGCTATGGGCTTACAGAACAGCTTTCAAGACCCCTATCGGCACAACTCCTTTCAACCTTCTCTATGGAAAATCCTGTCACCTACCTGTTGAGCTCGAGTATAAAGCTATGTGGGCAGTTAAACTACTGAACTTTGATATTAAGACCGCTGAGGAGAAGCGGTTATCCAACTGAATGATCTCAATGAGATTCGCTTAGAAGCTTATGAGAGCTCCAGAATCTACAAGGAGAGAACTAAGTCTTTCCATGACAAGAAGATAATCTCGAGGGATTTCAAGGTTGGTGATCAGGTGTTGCTGTTCAACTCCCGCCTGAGACTCTTTCCAGGCAAGCTCAAGTCTAGATGGTCTGGTCCTTTCCGTGTCACTGCAGCTCGACCTTATGGTGCTATCACTCTAGCTGGAAAGGATGGAGATTTTACAGTCAATGGCCAGAGGCTTAAGAGATACATGGCAGATCAATACATTCCAGAAGGAACTTCTGTCCCTTTGGAGGAACCTCTTAATGCCTAATAAGTGTGAGGAGTCAGGCTAGAGACTTAAAACAAGCTCACTTGGGAGGAAGTCCCATGACCATCTCTGTAAATAATTTTTCCTTTCTTGTTATTTTTGATTTGTTTTGGTTGCGTTTGTGGTTCTCAGGAATGGAGAAACAATCTGGAGATAGAGTAAAAATTCAAAAATTTTACTCTACCAAGGTCCTTGTGATCGAGTATATCAGCCTAGTGGAGTCCAAAAATTTGAAAATTTTTGTTGTACCCAGAGACCTTGCCATCGAGTAAGAGGTCGAGTACCCACGCGGAGCTGAAGCCGAGGCTGAGCAAGGAGATTCTTCAATGGCCTAGCAAGAATCGCAAACGGGCACTGATGATCACATCCGCTCTTCTTCCATTGAGGTAAGCACCACACTTCAACACTGTGCATTACCATCTCCTGTTTCGTTTCAAGGATGTGTTTGTCCTGAGTACTCTCTTCCAAATTTGATCACACAGAGGACTGTGTGATTTAAGTTCGGGGGAGGGCTCAGGAAGTGTGTGAACTGACAAGTCTTTTGTATTCTTATCTTCAAATTTTTGCATTGTATATACTATTGAGTCTGCATTCATCTAAGGCATAGAAAAAACCAAAAAATTTGAAAATTTTCTGAAAATGTATTCCACAAAAAACAGAGTGTTCATCTAGTTGCATCACATTTAGGATTGAGTCTAGTATGTTTCATATAGGATTGTTGCATATGCATAGGGGATTATGATGAATTAGCCTTGTAAGCATGTTGGTTCAGTAGATAGACTCAGTGCCCTCGTTGCTAGTTGTCTGATGCGTAGTCAATGAAATTGAAGTAAAACTGCACCATGTCTTGAATGCTCTACTCGATCACACTGTCATGATTTGATACCATTCCCTATCAATTTGAACCTGAATCTGATTTACAATTATCATGTCTTAGCATCAAATTTGAACTCATGGATACCATATACATACTTGGGTTTTCTTTCAACTTTTCACCATCCTTGCTAACCCAAGTAGCTGCTTCCATCATAGGAGCAGTTTCCCTGGACCTTAACCAAACCTTTCTTTTAAAAGCCCTGTAATATCTCGTGTGTGACTGTGAGGCCTGTTTCAGGATTGAGCTTGGTAGAAAGTGTTAGGTTTGAACCGACAAGAGTAGTGTCTCATGTAGTTCTAGTCCATGTTTTCTGGACTAGATAGGACTAGGTGGGAGTCTATTTATGGGTGGGGATCGAGTATATGAGTAAAAGAAGGTAAAGGTTGATGTTTTTAGGAGAAGGAAGTTGAAAAACAAGTTAGTCTAGTAATGGGTTTTGAGGAACTAAAATTCGAATAGATAGGCTCTGTAACAAAAGAAAGCAAAAATCTAGAAAAGTCTTTATCATAAGAAGATAACAAGAGCGATAGTTGTCAAAGAAAACCAAAACCCACTAGATCCATCAAGTAAAAGAAAACTTCTCCTTAGAACAGAGTCAAAGAAAAAGAAAGAGTGATTTGATCAAAGATAAGAATGAGAAAAAATGCCTTGAGTGCAAAGGGTAGAACTAGGATCATCTTCTGGGCTTGAGGGTAGTACCATCTGCTGGTGTAAACACGGTTTATGTAATTGGGTAGATGAGATACTGTTCTTGTATGCATAAGTTGGGTCTTACCTTTAGCATTCTCCTAAAGCTCAGTCCATTTCTTTTGAGAGTCCCCTGTTACTAAACTTGAACCACCTTAAAGGGACTGCCTTTGTCTCCTAACCTCCACCTTAAGCCAAATGAGTTCATTGATGGTGCATTGCTTGATTCACGTTCTGATACTAATGAATGTTAAAGGGATTGGTCGATTTGAAAGCATGTGTAGGTCGAGTATAAGAGTCGGATTGAATTATAACAAGGCATGGCTAACGTTTTTGAGTAGAGATCGATCATATCGCATCCTAGAACTATCAACTTGGACCTTGATTTTATCTATCCTATCTGATGCTTTGGTTCTGAATCCCCACCTTCAAACCTCTCCTTCATCTTATGTTTACTTGTTTGCTTGAGGGCAAGCAAAGACTAAGTTTGGGGGAGTTGATATGTCTATAATTTGCATGTTCTACACATCCATTTATCACCACTTTGAGTCTAGTTTCATTCATCTTCCATAGCATTCATCATCATTTTGTACATTTTGCATGTTTAAGTGTGTCTAGCATTAGTCTTGCATGCATTTTGCATTCTGGAGTTGTTTCAGGTACTTCGGAGCTATTGGTGTTCAGAAAGAGCAAAAACAGAGCTGAAAGTCACATTTGGACCATTCTACTCGATCACCAGTAGCAGAGAGGGAAGCAGTCAGCTCAGCAGACCATCAGGACCCTTATACTCGATCACAGAGCAGTCCAGCCAGACTGTTCTACTCGATCACAGAGGAGGAGAGCAGTCCATCATGCCAGTTGACTGTTCTACTCGATCGCAGGGTTGAAGAAGCAGTCCAGATCACGCCATCAACCAACCTACTCGATCGCAGAGGGAGAGGAGCAGTCCATCCTGCCAGTTCACTGTTATACTCGATCGCAAGGTTGAAGAAGCGGTCCGTCCTGACAGTCTACCCACATACTCGATCACAAGAGAGAAGAAGCAGTCCAGACCACGCCACTACCCATTCTACTCGATCACCACCTCGACCCTCTGATCAATCCGCACTCAACCAGACAACCTGAGCAAAGGAAAGAGAAGAGGAGAGAAGGAACCACTTGATCGCGGCTTCGATTCACGCTCGACCATGAAGCCCACTTTGAGCCCATATACTCGACCTCCACGGTCCATGGGCTTGTTAAGCGGACTCGAAGCCCACTTACCTATCTATGTCGTTTTTACTATAAATAAGTCTCTAAGGGTTTTCCCTGAGACATTCGGTTTTTTCACTTACGTTTTGTCTCGAACCCTAGTATTGTTTTAGTAGCCGCTTTTGCTTCTGCAACTTTGTATTTTTCGTTTTTCTAAGTTATTGAGATTTTGCTTTCATTCTCTTGTTGATTTCTGTTTCATTTCCTTTAATCTTTGAAGTTATGCAATCATCAATCGTTTCTGTGTCTTTGAGCATGTTGTCTGAGTAGTGACTAGAATTTCTGAGGATGGGATAGAGTAGATGTGAGACCCATGGTCGAATCTGATGGTTAAGTGTAGTTATATTGAATCCCTTCTGGATTAGTTGTGCTTATTGCTCATTCCTTTCTGATCAACTGGAATTCGATCCCAGACATTCCAGCGCTCATGAGGCGTTTAATGGATTGTTGGATCTACTAATTCCAGTGATAATCGTCTCTATCCCAAGGGATTGGCCGTTTAGAGCGGTTATTGACTTTAACAGTCGGTTCTTATTGCCTGCATAGTTAGATTCCGTTAATGGGAATTAGTCTGGGCTAGCTTTGCTTGAGGATTTGTTGCACGGGAGTGAATAAGTCTGTTGTTGAACCTGTTGTCTAGGGATAGCTTCATTGAGGATTGTTAACCATCGGAATTGATTATGGAGTCCACACTATTCGATTACCCCATCCTTAGGAGTTTCTTATCCAATTGATTTTATCTGTTTATTTACCTTCAGCATTCACCTTCTCTGTTACTTGTTATTGAGTTTTGATAATTGTCTGTTTTTGGACCCTTTTACTCTATCACATCCTCCTTCTGGCAGTGAGCCTTGTGATAGAGTATAGCAGTCCATTTCTGCAAATTTACTGTTTTCTGCAATCAATCACTAGGACTGTTAGAACAACAACTGAATTCTGCTTGGCTTGACTTAGTGCTTTCTGATCATATCTCTTTTGTTTGCATCACACCTGATTGGATTGACACCTAAAATACTACAACGACAGGATAGTGTTTTAGGATTAATTGATCGTAAAAACCTATTATCAATTTGGCGCCGTTGCCATTTGGGTGTTTGTTTGCTATATTTGAGATCATTAGAAACGTTAAGATCAAGTTCGTTTTTTTTTTACAAGGTTACTAACGCTGTGTCTTTCTCTTTGTTTGTGTGTTTCAGGTACTATCTCTGATTACTCTGCTCAAGCTGAGCTGATACCTGTTGCATGCATACTAGATCAAAAAGGACATCAGAACCTGCTTTTCAACGAGAACATCGACCGTATTGCTCGTGAGTTAAGAGAACAGACAGGCACAGACGTTATGGCCGACGATCAGAACCCAGATTTGCCAAACAACATTGGTGCAGGTGATGCTCCACGCAATGACAATCAGCGCAATGGCATTGTGCCTCCACCAGTGCAGAACAACAACTTCGAGATCAAGAGTGGTCTCATTGCCATGGTTCAGGGCAACAAATTTCACGGCCTCCCAATGGAGGATCCACTCGATCATCTGGACGAGTTTGATAGGCTCTGCAGCCTAACTAAGATCAATGGAGTCAGTGAGGATGGCTTCAAGTTGCGTTTGTTTCCATTTTCTCTTGGAGACAAAGCCCACCAGTGGGAAAAATCACTTCCTCAAGGCTCCATCACCTCCTGGAATGACTGCAAGAAAGCCTTCCTAACTAAATTCTTCTCCAACTCCAGGACTGCAAGACTCCGGAATGAGATTTCTGGCTTCACACAGAAGAATGCTGAGACTTTCTGTGAAGCATGGGAGCGTTTCAGAGGATATCAGAATCAATGTCCTCATCACGGTTTCTCCAAAGCCTCACTACTGAGCACTCTCTACAGAGGAGTTCTCCCTAAGATCCGGATGCTCCTGGATACAGCATCCAACGGGAATTTCCTGAACAAGGAAGTTGAAGAAGGATGGGAGCTGGTAGAGAATTTAGCTCAGTCTGATGGAAACTACAATGAGGATTATGACAGAACCATCAGAGGAAGTTCAGACTTAGAGGAGAAGCACCGCAAGGACATGAAGGCCATGAATGACAAGCTGGACAAGCTACTCCTTGTGCAACAGAAGCAAGTCCATTTTCTCTGTGAAGCTTTTTTAGTGTTTTTGGAGTCAAATATGACTAGATCTCGTGTGTATGATTGGATATAAGAACTAGAACCTCAACCGGATCTCGTAAGCTAAATTAGTGTTTTTCCGTTTAGAAGGTCCAAAACCGAAAACTCATAGGACTTCGGCCATACCCACAAAGCTTTGAGAGGGTATAAGAAGCTTCGTTAGTGTTTTTGGAGTCAAATATGACTAGATCTCGTGTGTATGATTGGGTATAAGACCTAGAACCGCAACCGGATCCCGTAAACTAAAGTAGTGTTTTTCCGTTTAGAAGCTCCAAAATCGAAAACTCATAGGACTTCGGCTACACCCACAAAGCTTTGAGAGGGTATAAGAAGCTTGGTTAGTGTTTTTGTTGTCAAATATGACTAGATCTCGTGTGTAAGATTGGGTATAAGAACTAGAACCGTAACCGGATCCCGTAAGCTAAAGTAGTGTTTTTCTGTTTAGAAACTCCAAAACCAAAAACTCATAGGACTTCGGCCACACCCACAAAGCTTTGAGAGGGTATAAGTAGCTTGGTTAGTGTTTTTGGAGTCAAATATGACTAGATCTTGTGTGTATGATTGGGTATAAGAACTAGAACCGCATTCGGATCCCGTAAGCTAAAGTAGTGTTTTTCCGTTTAAAAGCTCTAAAACCGAAAACACATAAGACTTCGGCAACACCCACAAAGCTTTGAGAGGGTATAAGAAGCTTGGTTAGTGTTTTTCGAGTCAAATATGACTAGATTTCGTGTGTATGATTGGGTATAAGAACTAGAACCGCAACCGGATCCCGTAAGCTAAAGTAGTGTTTTTCCGTTTAAAAGCTCTAAAACCGAAAACTCATAGGACTTCGGCCACACCAACAAAGCTTTTATAGGCAATAAGAAGCTTGTTTAGTGTTTTTGGAGTCAAATATGACTAGATCTCGTGTGTATGATTGGATATAAGAACTAGAACCTCAACCGGATCCCGTAAACTAAATTAGTGTTTTTCCGTTTAGAAGCTCCAAAACCGAAAACTCATAGGACTTCGGCCATACCCACAAAGCTTTGAGAGGGTATAAGAAGCTTCGTTAGTGTTTTTGGAGTCAAATATGACTAGATCTCGTGTGTATGATTGGGTATAAGACCTACAACCGCAACCGGATCCCGTAAACTAAAGTAGTGTTTTTCCGTTTAGAAGCTCCAAAATCGAAAACTCATAGGACTTCGGCTACACCCACAAAGCTTTGAGAGGGTATAAGAAGCTTGGTTAGTGTTTTTGTTGTCAAATATGACTAGATCTCGTGTGTAAGATTGGGTATAAGAACTAGAACCGCAACCGGATCCCGTAAGCTAAAGTAGTGTTTTTTCTGTTTAGAAACTCCAAAACCAAAAACTCATAGGACTTCGGCCACACCCACAAAGCTTTGAGAGGGTATAAGTAGCTTGGTTAGTGTTTTTGGAGTCAAATATGACTAGATCTTGTGTGTATGATTGGGTATAAGAACTAGAACCGCATTCGGATCCCGTAAGCTAAAGTAGTGTTTTTCCGTTTAAAAGCTCTAAAACCGAAAACACATAAGACTTCGGCAACACCCACAAAGCTTTGAGAGGGTATAAGAAGCTTGGTTAGTGTTTTTCGAGTCAAATATGACTAGATTTCGTGTGTATGATTGGGTATAAGAACTAGAACCGCAACCGGATCCCGTAAGCTAAAGTAGTGTTTTTCCGTTTAAAAGCTCTAAAACCGAAAACTCATAGGACTTCGGCCACACCAACAAAGCTTTTATAGGCAATAAGAAGCTTGTTTAGTGTTTTTGGAGTCAAATATGACTAGATCTCGTGTGTATGATTGGATATAAGAACTAGAACCTCAACCGGATCCCGTAAACTAAATTAGTGTTTTTCCGTTTAGAAGCTCCAAAACCGAAAACTCATAGGACTTCGGCCATACCCACAAAGCTTTGAGAGGGTATAAGAAGCTTCGTTAGTGTTTTTGGAGTCAAATATGACTAGATCTCGTGTGTATGATTGGGTATAAGACCTACAACCGCAACCGGATCCCGTAAACTAAAGTAGTGTTTTTCCGTTTAGAAGCTCCAAAACCGAAAACTCATAGGACTTCGGCTACACCCACAAAGCTTTGAGAGGGTATAAGAAGCTTGGTTAGTGTTTTTGGAGTCAAATATGACTAGAGCTAGTGTGTATGATTGGGTATAAGAACTAGAACCGCAACCGGATCCCGTAAGCTAAAGTAGTGTTTTTCCGTTTAGAAACTCCAAAACCAAAAACTCATAGGACTTCGGCCACACCCACAAAGCTTTGAGAGGGTATAAGTAGCTTGTTTAGTGTTTTTGGAGTCAAATATGAGTAGCTCTCGTCTGTATGATTGGGTATAAAAACTAGAACCGCAACCGGATCCCGTAAGCTAAAGTAGTGTTTTTCCGTTTAGAAGCTCCAAAACCAAAAACTCATAGGACTTCGGCCACACCCACAAAGCTTTGTGAGGGTATAAGAAGCTTCGTTAGTGTTTTTGGAGTCAAATAGGACTAGATCTCGTGTGTATGATTGGGTATAAGAACTAGAACCTCAACTGGATCCCGTAAGCTAAAGTAGTGTTTTTCCGTTTAGAAGCTCCAAAACCGAAAACTCATAGGATTTCGGCCATTGCCACAAAGCTTTGACAGGGTTAGTGTTTTTGGAGTCAAATACGACTAGATCTCGTGTGTGTGATTGGGTATAAGAACTAGAACCGCAACCCGACCCCGTAAGCTAAAGTAGTGTTTTCCGTTTAGAAGCTCCAAAACCGAAAACTCATAGGACTTCGGCCACACCCACAAAGCTTTGTGAGGGTATAAGAAGCTTGGTTAGTGTTTTTGAAGTCAAATATGACTAGATCTCGTGTGTATGATTGGGTATAAGAACTAGAACCGCAACCGGATCCCGTAAGCTAAAGTAGTGTTTTTCCGTTTAAAAGCTCTAAAACCGAAAACTCATAGGACTTCGGCCACACCTACAAAGCTTTGATAGGCTATAAGAAGCTTGGTTAGTGTTTTTGGAGTCAAATATGACTAGATCTCGTGTGTATGATTGTATATAAGAACAAGAACCTCAACCGGATCCCGTAAGCTAAAGTAGTGTTTTTCCGTTTAGAAGCTCCAAAACCGAAAAATCATAGGACTTCGGCCACACCCACAAAGCTTTGAGAGGGTATAAGAAGCTTGTTTAGTGTTTTTGGAGTCAAATATGACTAGCTCTCGTCTGTATGATCGGGTATAAGAACTAGAACCGGAACCGGATCCCATAAGCTAAAGTAGTGTTTTTCCGTTTAGAAGCTCCAAAACCGAAAACTCATAGGACTTCGGCCACACCCACAAAGCTTTGAGAGAGTATAAGAAGCTTGGTTAGTGTTTTTGGAGTCAAATATGACTAGATCTCGTGTGTATGATTGGGTATAAGAACTAGAACCGCAACCGGATCCCGTAAGCTCAAGTAGTATTTTTCCGTTTAGAAGCTCCAAAACCGAAAACTCATAGGACTTCGGCCACACCCACAAAGCTTTGAGAGGCAATAAGAAGCTTGGTTAGTGTTTTTGGAGTCAAATATGACTAGATCTCGTGTGTATGATTGGGTATAAGAACTGAACCGCAACCGGATCCTGTATGCTAAAGTATGGGTTTTTTCGTTTAGAAGCTACACAACCGAAAACTCATAGGACTTCGGCCATACCCACAAAGCTTTGAGAGGGTATAAGAAGCTTGGTTAGTGTTTTTGGAGTCAAATATGATATATCTCGTGTGTATGGTTGGGTATAAGAACTAGAACCGCAACCGGATCCCGTAAGCTAAAGTAGTGTTTTTCCGTTTAGAATCTCCAAAACCGAAAACTCATAGGACTTCGGCCACACCCACAAATTCCAGTTAATCAAAAAGTAATTAGCATTAAGAACAACTAATCCAGACGGGATCTACCAATTAAACTCAACCACCTAGCAGATTAAGGATTCTAAACTACTCTGATCCTCAAGAACCCTAATCACTACTTCAAATTCATAACTAAGAACATAAACCCAGAAATGCATAAAAACTTTGTAACTTCAAGATCTTAACAAGATGAACAACTTTGTAGAAAAAATCAAAAACAAATACTGAATAAATTAAGAGTAATTTGGATTACAAAATTATGGAAAAACTAATTGTTCAGCGGATAAAGCATAAGTCTGAAAATTAAGAGAAACATCCTATTTATAGCAAATACTAGGAAGCCCTAAAACACAAAACGACAAAAATACTAAAGCGGTTTAAGAGGATACTTGACCCTTGTGATCGAGTAGAAGCGGTCGGGCAAAGTTGGCGTCTTTGCGGATTTTTTCTCTGGTCACGACGTGGTCGAGTGTCTGCTTCATCCTCTTCTCTTCCTTATGCTAAAGTGTCTGGTTAAGTGCGGATTTGAGAAAGCTCTAAAGCTGCGATCGAGTGTTGGTGTCGAGTGTGAGGTCGAGTAGCTCTGAGGAAGACTTAACTAGAGATACTCGACCATGCAATCGGGTGGTGGATCGAGTATCTGATTGTGGGATGCGGTCGAGTATTTTGAGGAAGACTTGGCTGAAGGTACTCGAGTATACTACTTGATTCCGGCTCGCTTCTTCCAATTTGCTCACCAACAGCTCCAAATCACCTGAAAACAACTCAAGAATGCGACATGTATGCAAAACTATCCTAAACATGAAAAGTGTAGACAAATGATGAAGAATGATATGAAACAATGATGAAATGATGCTAGAGTGATGACAAATGAATGTTTAAAACAAGTAAAATACAGACATATCAGAGCTCCTGTTCTAGGTTAACACTCTTAGAGGCAGGCCAAACAATCATCTGTCCAACAGCTTCTCAATTGTGAACATGTTAATCGTAGGTCTCCAAAGGAATGCCTCTAGTACAATAGCAATGTCAACCAAAACTTTAACATCTGTAGGACCTAAGCGACAATCATTCACTAAGTCATCCGGATCAGAAGTAATAATACGCCCCTCAGCAATATTTGCATCACCACCAGTCCAGTTAGTCAAGATACACTTTGGTTGTGATCTTTTGTTCACGCTCTATAAAAATGTTAATAAAATAAATAACAGAGTATATAGAAACAAAGAAATCACACATCTGATATAAATGTCTTACTCTAGCTGCAGCTGAGTTTTCACCAACTTCAGGATTTAGTCTCTGTTAAAAAAAAAAATATATAAAGTCACTACAAGAAATTAAAGTATTGATAGCAATAGAATATAGCGTTCCATGCCTTTTTGCTATAGTTGACATATCTCTCAGTTTTAGATAGCGTTTGTCAAAATACAAACGCTATGTTTGGATTCTCGGATTTTAGTTTCGAGAATGTTTTATTGAGCTGTATTATATATAGCACTAGTATGTTTAAAACGCTATGCATATTTAGACGCAGAAAAGAGAATTCATTTATCTCAAAAGAAAATGAAGCGGTTAATAAATTTTCATTCTCCCTCTCATATGAAGCGACATTTGACCTAAAATTATTTAGTTTTTTTCTATGTTCTCTCTTGCTCCTCCTTCCGTCTTCTTCTTCATCTCCTTTCAACTCTCTCTCTCTCTTTATCCCCTTCTTTCTCTCCATGCCTGAACTCATCGTGTCTCAAAAACCTCAATCCTTCTCTACTACCACAGCAGCCGTTTCCATGTTCTTAAGCCTTTAAAATATGTATATGAGTTCGCCGTAGGAAGCTTCTCTCCTATTCCCGATGCCCAAGATAGCCGCCATCACTGCCTGGAACTCTACTCCGCCGGATCCGCCAGATTTGTGCGTGTTTCCCTCTCAGCTTTAGATGTTGATTGCTCTACAGATCCAGCAGACCCTCCAGATTCACCGCGACTCTCTCCAGTCCCTCTATGTTTCTCTGTCTTTGTCACTAATGAATCGTTATTTAGCTATTTAGGGTTTTGTGACGACTCTTATTTTCTGGGTTGCATTAACTAGATCGATTCTGGGAAATTTCTTAGCTCCATCATCCAATTTCATAAATTTGTATGCATCTCCGTTTATTAGTCACCGAATTTTAATTTATGAGTTTTTTGTTTGTTTCTTGCTAGAGTTTTGCTTTTAGGTTCATAAATTTTGCTTCTTTATGTTTACTTGCTCCATCGAAGGTATATATTTCCTGTAATTCGTTTCTAGAAATTGGGGATATTTAAGTTTTAAGGTTTGGTGTCTCTGTTTTAAGTACTGTGTAATCTTCGAGTCTGGATTAAGACTTGTGTGATTATTACTACTTCGTGCTCATACTCATGTTCTTGGAACCTTTTAACTATAATTAATTTGGTTTCAGTTTAGTTTTAATTATTTTCCATGTGTTTAGCTGTTGAAGCTTATTAAGGTGTAGAAATAAGAAAGCTACTCTTGTTTTCTCTCTATTTTTGTTTCTTGCAGATGGTGTATGTGGTTGTTTTAACCAAGAAAAAGATGGAGATGTAAATCCCAGGTTTGTTTTAGAGATCTTTATTGAATAGACAATGGAAGGCTCTCACATCTGAATCAATTTCAGTTTCTTGATATGTTTTTATTTGACTTTGGTAGGGCTTAGAGACTTCTCACCTCAACACATCACTGATACCCATAGAAAAGTAACGTCCTCAAAAACAAAGAGAAACAAGTAAGTGTTTTAGGTGCAAAATACACACTCAGTCACTCATATTTCAGAAAAAAAAATCAAGATTGAGACCTATTTTAAATTCTTACCTATTTTGTTCAGGAGCTGCATCAATATTCAAGACCAAGATACGGAGGAGCCAATTCAAAGAGGAAGCACTTGGGTGATTCACACTCTCTTGTTTGATCTGTTTTGGGTATATACACACTCTCTTGACGTCGATGGCTGTTCTTAGCTGTTTTGTTTCTGTTTTTGATTTTATCCTTGTCCATATGTGATGAATTGGTTTTACAGGATGCGTTTTATGCAATGGTGATGTGCCGTGTTGTAGTCAACTGGAGTTGGAGGAATCAAGATTGTGAATACGCCTTGGTGAATATATGTATCTTTAGAAGTTTCTAAAGTAGAAAAAAATTGTGATATGTATTGTTGTTCTTCATTAAATACAAATCTTTTTGGTCTCTTAATAAAAATTATTATTATTATTATTATTATTGATTGTTTTGGGTGTTTATAAATTAAATTAGAGCTCCTATTAATAAAATTCAAAATGCAAAATTCAAATCCACATATTATGAATAATAGATTTGATAACAAAATTGAAATGTTATTGTAGAGTATACTATAGCAGAGATAAATCCGCTATTAATATTTTAATTTAGATAGCACATACAAAAAGCGCTATCTAAAGTCGCTGACCTATTGTCGCGGTCGATGATATAGCGTTTCTAAATACGCTACTCTAGCGATAAATAGCGTTTTTTGGACGTTATCAATTCCTGATTTTCCTGTAGTGAGTCAAATATTGTGTAATAATGCAGCAGCTTAATGTAGAAATAGAGAAATGTCTAACCTGGTTCTTCATTTTTTCAATTACATCTTGTAACTCATTGACCTTAAGCTGGAGATTAGCTTGTTTCTCTTGCATTTCAGCCATACATTTGTTCGTCACTTGGAAACAAGATAATTTGGTCTTAGTCATATTTCTACCCATTACCTTTAATCGACCAGGATTATCAGGTCCTAATAGTTGGCTAAGTGAATTTTGTGCTTCTAATGTCGCAGATGAAGGAGCATCACTATTAACAATCTCCGCTGCCTTTCTCTGCAAATCACAAGATACAGATTTAAATGTTATTATTTTTGTCAAAGAAAAACTCACAGAGAGAACCACAAGTGTTATTCTATTCCCAACATACAAATCTTTGTAGCAAAATTGTATCACTCACAATCTTTTCATCCGCATTTGTATTAACTGGTGTACCATCTTTTCTGGTACGTGACTTGACCCAGACTTTAAGCCTTGATACTTCATCTGGATTTGGACTCTCTTTGTTCTAAACCAGCCAAAAAAAATTTAGATTGAATAAGTCTTTAAAATTAAAGTAGATTGATGAGTTTAAACAACATAATTGTAGTATGATTACCATTTCTTCTGTTAGTCTAACCATTCCTTTGCGGCTAGTGGTGTGAGGAATCTGTTTGCGCCTTCTCTCTTTATAGCTATCGCTCACAACCTAACAGAGTAATTGTATTATGTAATCTACTATATCAGAAAAAAACTTAGCTAATTCCAAATGAATACCTTGAATTCTTTGCTAGTTTTGAGCTTGACAAATTTACGCTATTCAAATGGAGAAACATTCTTAGGTCGCAGATTCATCCTATATTGGTTAGTCTTGGCTTCTCTAATCTTGGTAACAAGATGTGATTTCCATGACCTCTATAGACATCCCATTTGTTTAAGCATTGCAGTCTTCTGGTACTCTTCATCTACCTCAAACCTTGCCTGCACTCATTTACAAAAAAAAAACAAAAAACAGTAAATGGAATTGCAATATCTGAAGACCAATATATGATTAAGTTAATAGAGTAGATGGCAATGTTAAGGAAATCTTACATGGACAGATTCCAGAGAATTGTCCTGATTTCTTCAGTTATTTTAGTCCAACAATCAAATGTGATAGGAACGTGTTCCCGTACCAATGCACCTATGTATGATATCTTAACTGACCCTTTACCATAAGGTACGGTTCTCCCATGGTAATGAACTCTACTTGTACTCTGGTATTTGGATCCTTCGCAATGTCTTTCATGCGTGTTGGTCCTCGCTGTCTCTTACTCTTCCAAACAACAAGCTCATGATCTTCAAAGAATTGTATCTCACCTTCAGGCTCTTTTTCATTCATCTCTTGATCAGAAACTTCTTCATTCAGCTCTGTTTCTACCAAATGCTCTGGCCCATCTTGTACTTGAGCTTCTGGTTCTTCCAAATTCTCTAGCTCATCTTGTACTTGAGATCCTGGTTCTACCAAATGCTCTGGCTCATCTTGTACTTGAGATTCTGGTTCTACTTGTTCTGGTTCACGGGTGCCCACATATTCTACCTCCTCATTCTTTTTAGAGCTTCGTCCTCTCTTTTTCTTTGGACGTCCCATTTTAACTCACCTGAAAAAATGAGAGAACAAAGAGTTAAAACATTATGATTCTACTTCTCCATAACAACAGAACATATATGATACACACAAATCAAAATGAGAGAACAAAGAGTTAAAACATTTATGATTCTCCCTATACGACATCAGACATATTAAAGGCCATCTATAAGTGAAAATGATGAAGAAGCTACATTTCACACATTTATTCCTTCACAATCAGTTCTCTCATTTTCTGCTTCATCCAAGTCAACACCCATGTCAATATTAGCTGGTAATGGACTAATGTTTGCAATTCCAACTTGAAAATCTTTCTGACTGAATCTTCTTGAAGGACTTCTCATAGCAACATACCAACTTGATGACTCGTCTTTCCTTGAGTAAAAAACTTGCTTTGCTTGAGAGGCTAAAATGTACGGATCCCTTGAAAAACTAACTTGACTATGATTCAGATTAACAAGTGTGAAACCATCTTCTTCTTTTACTCCATTACCCTTCATTGCCCTTTGAAACCGGAATAAATGAACATAAAACACATTATAGTCCAACAAAATAATATCAGTTACTCTCCCGTGATACCAAATCCACCACTTGTGAAGTGTCCTTAGCACTAGACCTACAGATTGACGTAGCCTCATAAAAAACACCACTATTCTGACTTTTCATATCTACTGAACTTGTGTGAAACCGCTGCCCATTGACTATATAACCTGTATATGACCGTGCATAACTACATAGACTAAATGCCAACCATTTAAGTGTTTCTTCATGTCTGTGAATCAAGAGGTATCTAGCAATATAAAAGAAAATAAATGTCAGACACTTAGCAAGTAGAACAGGTCAGATATTCAGATAAACTAATATTAGCCTGTTATTTTAGCCAAGAGACAAAATTTTGATCATGCATACTCCGTAATGTTGATGCATCACGTCTACATCTTCCATTTGAGTTTTGTAGATGTTGCAAATGTTCACTTGTAAGTCAAAAGGAAAATAAGAAGGAATCAGTTTTAGTAAATTCATATATAGAAATGTTAAATGAATTAGCTAGAAAACTGAGGAACTTACTCCACATAAGGATCAACCACAGTCATATTTTGGATGATAGCCATATGAGCTATTTTCTTCTCAATTTTAGTGAGAGATATTGACTTGCCTGTAGATATAGGACGCCCCTCAAGAATAGAGTTATTCTCATACTCAGTGTTTCTATCTACCTTCTCTTGAACATTTTTCGTCTTCTTCAAAAATTCATTACAAAACTAGATGCATTCTTCAACAAGATAGCACTCAGCAATGCAACACTCTAGTCTTGCAGTGTTTCTGACAAAGTCTTTCAGGACTTTCATATACCTCTCAAATGGGTACATCCATCTAAAATGAACCGGTCCACCTAGTCTAGCTTCCCTTCCTAAATGGAAGGGAAGCTAGACTAGGTGGAAGCTGAGGTTATTAGAACTTTAGGTGGACCGGTTCATTTTATAGACTAGGTGAAACTTTAGGTGAAACTCTCTGCATGTAGAGAGTTTCAACAACCTCAGCTTCCAATATCAAAATTTGCTCCCTATCAATTACTCGCTGACACAAATGGTTGAAGAATGAGCATAAGTATACAATTGCTATCCTAGGACCTTTAGGTAACAAACCTCTAAGTGCAATGGGAAGAAGCTGTTGCATTAGCACATGATAATCATGTGATTTCAGCCCTGTGATCTTACAGTCTTGTAATGAGACGCCTATTGATATGTTTCTACATCATTATCAGCTGGTAACATCTCCGGCAGTGTCTCTAGGAGATCATTGAAGCTCTTGCCAGACCAGTCATCCTTTGTCTTAAGTCTGAATAGTGATACAATAGCCGACAGCTTGCTATGGTTAATTAAGACAACTTGGATATAGTGGTGTTTCAGCATCTACAAACTTTGCTAGGAACTCATCTTCTTCCTTGTCCAAACCCTCTGCAATCTCACATAGGTCAACTTTGGAAGCAAACTCTTCTTCCAAATATTCAGCAGCCTGATATAACCCAACAATCTCATCATTCCACTGACTTTGATTGCTTTCACCTCCAACCACTGGATTCAATTCTCCATGATGATACCAATCAGACCCCATCTTGTAAGCCTCGTCCATTGCCCTTGTTATAAGATGATCAACTATAACACTGCCTGAGTGACAATCTATGTTATGACAATCAATGCAAGGACATACAATCATATCAACGTCTCCCATTACCGCAGCCACAGCCCATACAAAATTAGTAGCCCCTCTCTCATAAGCAGGATCAACTCTTCATTGAAGATGAAGACTTAAAGGGGAAGGAAAAAAAATGCAAAGTCTCCAAATTCCCTGATAAAACTAGTCTATAAAAAAAAAATCTTACCTGCAAAGGTGCATCCAATCCTTATCCACCATTATATAATGTGACTGTAATTTAAACCTTTAGTGATATAAGAACTAGTTCAGATTTAATGAAAGACACTTGACCCATCACAGAATCACTTAATATTCAGACTAATTAACAAATAAATCAAACTCAAATTTTAAGTCAATCTAAACAATCTATATAACTCAATCTCAGACCAGATCAAAGCATATGTAAATCACAAATCAGCATATTTAAAACCAATTAATCAAAGTGACATATATATGACCAAAAATAAGAGCCAAAGATAAGCTTCAAATTCTCATTACTTCACACAGCAACACTTGCAAAACAGAATTAGAGAATGAGTATATCTAGTTTCATGTGTTTGGTTATAGTAGCATATTTAAAACAAATGAAACTGAAAACAAGAAACATGGTAATCAATCAAACTCATATACTAGAAACAAGAAACGTGGTATTGACATGTCTCCATATATAGTATCATACCCAACAAGACATCAAGAGTAATGTACTAGAATCAAGAAACATGGTAATTAATCAAAGTCATGTAAGAGAAGATGGTACTAACCTGTCATGTGATAAGAGCAAATGATAAGCTTCAAAGTCCCATTATTTCACTCAGCAACACTTGCAAAACAAAATTATAGAATGAGTAAAAGGTTATGCAAGAAACTGAATAACTAAAAGTTTTAGTAAACAAAATAACTTAATCGATCTGACAATAACAACAAGATTCAGACAACAGACAAAGACAAAGCTAGAATACTGAACTTTAAACCTGATAAATTAGCCTAATCAAACAAAAGTGATAAACAAAATCTCAGTAAAAAACAAAATTGGAAAACAAAAATATACTCGTGTAAGAAGCTGGGCCAAACATAGAAAAATAGATACGGGTCCCCGCAATTCACTGCTCAGTTTCTGTTTCCTTTTCAACGTACTAAAAATTCAAACTTGTCATAAAACTTATGCTTATGTTTGTATCTGGTTTTGGTTAAACACAAGTTAGTCAGAATCCAACAAAGCAAAAACAGATTATTAAGGCATTGAATTGACAATCAAGAGAATATATATGATCTGACACATTCATACTCAATTGAAATCTGACAATAACAAAAACAAGAACCAAATTTCAGAGCAATATTGTTCACCTATGCCCAAATCAAACCACAAAACCATTAATGTGAAGAAATTGTTATGAATTCGCAAATAACAGATGCATGCAAAAGAAGAAACGAAAACGAAATAACCAAACTACCTAGAACATCAGATTAGTAACGAAATAGAAGAAAAATCAACCAAGAAAAAACCTAGAACAAACCTAGAACAAATCTATAGTAACGAAAAAGAAGAACAATCAACTGAGTAAAGGACATGCCTTCGATTTGAGCTCAAAGCCGACAGAAGTAAGGCGGAATTAGTGCCGGCGGCAGGTTCAGTTTCACGGTGACCTTCAGCGACGGCGACGGAGGGTTTAGTTGGAGGTTGGAAGAGTCGATTCGACAGTGACAAATAGTTAGGTCTGAGAGAGTTAGGGTTTTCGAGAAAGAGGGGAAAACGATTGTGAAGGCTAAAAGTCAAAATATTTGCCTAAGTGTTTGGCAGAATAAGGGATTTTGGGTTCCCGCTTATTGAAATTATATCTTAGCGTTTATGCAACGCTATTATAAAATAACCATAATTACATTTCATCTTCAATAGCACTTTCGTAATCCGTACTATTACCTAATGTAATCAATGTAGACTTTTTTTGTAGTGTCACTTAAAAAACTTGGGTAATCTATAATAAGTTTGTGTATGATTCTTGGAGTCCAAAATGACAAGATTAGTGTATGATTGAGTATAAGAAAGAAAAATGCAACCCGGATATTGGCTGCTAAAGTAGCGTAGATGCAAAAAAAAAAAAAACTCATAGGAACTTCGTCCTCACTTACAAAACTTGGGAAATGCATAATAAGATTGTGTAGGATTCTTGGAACCCAATATGAAAAGATTGGTGTGTATTGAGTATAAGAAAGAGAAATGCAACTCGGATCCTGGCTGCTAAAGTAGCATAAATGCAAAACAAAAAACTCATATGGACTTCGTCTTCACTTACAAAACTTGAGGAAGCAATACTAAGCTTGTGTAGGGTTCTTGGAGTCTAATATGACAAGAATAGTGTCTATAATTAAGTATAAGAGAGAGAAATGCAACCCAGATCCTGGCTGATAAAGTAGCGTAGATGCAAAACAAAAACTCATAGGGACTTCGGCCTTACTTACAAAACTTGAGGAAGACATAATAACCTTGTGTAGGGTTCTTGGATTAATAAAACTCTAGAAACTATTTTTTTTTTCAACAATACAGAAAACTATTCTAATTAGAATCATTCAAAAAATAATTGGACCGTGCGTAGTACGGGCTTTAATACTAGTTATGTTATAATAGCAAATAGAACTATATATATATATATTTTTATAATATATATATATATATTTAGTATATATATCTTTATTGTATATATATATATATATCTTTAATTAATTTTATAATATATATATATATATATATATATATATATATATATATATACGTATACATTAAAATATAGAAAAATATAATATATATATATATATATCTTTATCTATAATACATATATACATAAAAAATCTTTATTGCATATCTAAATATATATATAATATCATTTAAATCTTAACATTTGGTTTGAATTTTTGATAAAATGACATAAATTACTATATCTATATGCAATAAAGATTTTTTATGTATATATTTGTGTATATATATATATATATATATATATATATATTTAAATATATATATATTTGTATGTATATATATTTTATATAAAGATATATATTATATTTTATATATTTTAATGTATATGTATATATTATATATTATATATTTATGTATATGTATAAATTTTTAAAATTAATGAACAATTTATATATATATATATATATATATATATCAATATATACGCAATAAATATTTTTTTGTATAAGTCTACAATGAAGATTTTGTATGTATATATATATATAATACAAAATTTATGTATATATATACATGTAATAAAGATTTTTTATGTATACATATAATAATAATAATAATAATAATAATAATAATAATAATAATAAAAATTAGTTTTGATATTTTATTAATTGTGTATATATATAACGTTGTTTGCTATCGTTACATAATGTTACTAAGTTTACTGGTTGAGAGTTTGTTATGACCTTTAAAAGGTCACGGGTTTGATTTTCCATGTGTTCAGTTTCTTTCGTTTATTTCTGTAAAACAACGTCGTTTTAAAAGATTATTAATGGAAATAATGTTACTGAATTTAGTGGTTGAGAGTTTGTTATGATCTTTAAGAGGTTACGGGTTCGATTTTCCATGTACTCAATTTCTTTCGTTTATTTCTGTAAAACGACGTCGTTTTAAAAAATTGTTAATAGAAAGTTAACTATGTTTTTTTTTTTTTTTTTTAAATATAAAGATATTTTATTAATCCCAAATGGGCTAATGAAAGTTGGGGCAAACGACCAACCACGGTTACAAAATAGAAGAGGCCCAATACGAAAACCAGCGAAAACAAGATCAGCTCCGTGCAGTACACCGGAAAACACGAACTTCGCCTTCTAGATCCGACGCTAGCAAGGACGGCTCCTTTGCGGCTACAACCTCAACATCAAGCTTTTGGCTTGAGCTAGCGAACCCCGCCGCAAACCGTCGCCGAGAAAAAGCCAAACCTGGAACATTCCTTTCGGAAAAGGGAAACCCGCCACAACCGAGACCCAATACCTCATCTCCCCTACCTAGCAAGAAGAAGGAATCGAAACTCACCCTCACCTCCACCGAAGCCCACCCTCAAACCTCCCCTAGAGCAAACTTTACTTCAGATCCGGCGAAGGGAAAACCAGCCACGGCGGCGGAAGAGAGTCGCTGGCTCAGGCGAACCATCTTCCACCAAGATCTGGCCAAGGAACACCCGCAGCTCGCCATCTAGGATCCGGCCAAAGATCCACCGTTAATCCCTTCGCAAAGTGGTGAACCCACCGATCCACAGTCCGACTTCCGCCGCTCACCGGAGCTACAACTCACAAGCCGCCGAGCCTAGAGAATCTATTCCAATCCGCCGGCGTCCTTAACCAGCAGACACGGAGGAACATCATCTCATGGCTGCCGTGAGGAGAGCCACCGATTTGCATCGAAACCACAGATCCACCACACCACACAACACCGGAGAAGAGAGGCGCCCACCACCGCTTCAGCCGCTAACCCAACCTCCGTCGATGAAGCTCTTTAACAAAGGTGGCCGCGAGAAAAAACCCTAGATCTGAAAAATAAGGTGAAGAGGAGAGAGAAGAGAGAGAGGAACGATTGTCCGTCGTTCGTAAGTTAACTATGTTATCGTCTTTTTAACATAAATTTAACGTTATGTTCGAAAAGGCAAATTCTAACCAAACTTTACAATTTATGTGATATTTCGAAAGTTAATATTTTTTCATCCTATATTTAAAAATTTATGCATTTTTCTACAATTTTCCATTCGGATTTGGGTCTTCATTTTTTGGATTGGTTTCGGTTATTTGTTTTTGGGTCCGAATATTTTGTTGACGACTAGCCTTAGACAGTGAAGAGTACGGAGTTCCTTCCCATAAAGCCGATAGTTTTGGGACCCATCGCTACAGCCACGTGACCACGATTCCTCCGCCAGCTCGCATTGTCTCTCTTTGTGGACCTTTCTCCAAAAGTCGTCCTTTACTTTACTTTTTTTTTTCTTTTTCTTTTTCCTAATTTCCTAAAAAAAATGATACCTTTTGTCAACGATCGTATCCACTATTTTTTGTGGGTTTACTGTTAAGGCTATGTTCACTTTTATATCTAACATTTCCTTAATTTCTCTTTTTGGTTTTTCACTAATATCATTGTAGTGATAATTTAGTTTTTTTCATTTCATCTCAATATATCTATATCATGGCCGTCTTTGCTTCATAATTACGTCACCAACCCATTTTTCGGCGGTGTCTGTTTTCTTATCTATTCATATTTAAATACCTAACTGACTATAAACAATTGTAGTTTAGATGTAAACCTTTAAACCAATCCGTTGGTCATAGCTTGTGTGACATAACTCCACAAAGGTATTGTTAGTTGCAAATATAATGAAGACAAAACTCAAAACTTACAGTTGTAATTTAGGTGAGCACATAATTTCTAAATCAACTTCAAACCAAACCCTAAAACTCTTATGTAATAAATAACTACAATCATTTGGTATGTGTACATTACAACGGCACATGCAATAAAGTAAAGAATTTGACCTAATTTTCTCTCTTTGCTTAAATATTCTCCTCCACCACTTTTTGTCAGAAGTCACACTTGAAAGATAGAAAGAAAAGAAAGACAGAGGTTAAAACCGGAAAGAGTGAAAGTAAAGTCACGTCGGTCTGTTTATAAGAAAGAAAGAGATAGTAAGGACTAAAGAGTGAAGCCTAAGGGAAGTTAAAAGAGTGTTATTGTCGTTGCGGTTAAGCTCTCTCCTCGAAAAAGTTTTTATCTTTTTTAAATTCCATTTCTACCCTTTCCTTTTCCAAGTCTCTTTCTCTCTCTTTCCGAACACATCATCAAACCACATTTGTCTGTCTGCAACTTCACTGTCTCTCTCTCTCCTTCTCTTTCTCTCTTCTTCGTTTCTAGATTACTTCTTCTCGTCTTCCAATGGAATCTACTCCGCCGCCGGATGATTGTTCCGTTAAGGTTGCTGTTCACATCAGACCACTCATCGGCGACGAAAGGATTCAAGGTTGTCAAGATTGTGTCACTGTCGTTACCGGTAAACCACAGGTACAGTTGTTTTTTTCCCCAGTTTCAATAATGTTAAAAGCAGAGGCTTTTGTTCTGTCTGATTAATCTGGACTTATAGAAGATTTTTTTTATTAGGTGAAATTTATTCCAACTGATTAGCTTTTTTTTTTTTTTTTACTTAATCGGAATTGTCTCTCCCTGAGATCTAGATCTCGCGACGTTTTTAGAATCAGTGATTTTTCAGAGTGTTTATTTTATGCATGTTTGACCAAGTAGCTCTGTTTTTAGAATTATTGCATCATTAAATTATTTCCTTAATTGATTAGCTCACTAGATCAATTGTTTTTGTTGCTAATTCGACCTTTTTACTTGTCTTCCGGCATAAATAAGTCTAAAAATTTGGATATTGCTTAATATGTAAGAATTGGAATTGTTCATACTTGCTTAATTGTTAGTTGGAAAATTTTATTGTATTAATCAAACATTTCTTTTAAAATTGGGTGTATGTGAATAATGATGCAGGTACAAATTGGATCACATTCTTTTACATTTGATCATGTATATGGTAGCTCTGGTTCTCCATCTACCGAAATGTATGAAGAATGTGCTGCCCCGCTCGTTGACGGTTTATTTCAAGGCTACAATGCTACGGTTCTTGCTTATGGACAGACGGGTTCGGGTAAAACATATACAATGGGTACTGGCTGCGGAGACAGCAGCCAAACCGGAATCATCCCTCAAGTTATGAACGCTCTTTTCAACAAGATAGAGACTTTGAAGCAGCAGATTGAGTTTCAGATTCATGTTTCTTTTATCGAGGTTCTTTTAAACACCTTTCGTTTTCACAACCCGCAGTTTCTTTGTATGTTCATTTGTAACCTGACTGACCATTAATGATTTTATTTGGTAGATTCATAAAGAAGAGGTTCAAGATTTGCTGGATCCTTGCACTGTTAATAAATCAGACACTACTAACACTGGACATGTTGGCAAGGTAGCACATGTCCCTGGGAAGCCACCAATACAGATCCGAGAAACATCCAACGGTGTTATCACACTAGCAGGATCCACAGAAGTAAGTGTCAGTACGTTGAAAGAGATGGCTGCTTGCCTTGATCAAGGGTCGGTCAGCAGGGCTACTGGTAGTACTAACATGAACAATCAGTCCAGGTGACTTATGATATTTGTGTTATTAATATTTTTATGTACAAACTAAAACCCCAAATAGGACATTGCAGTCAATAACTTTAAACACTCATAAAAGTTTGTGTTTCTTCTATGGATATGCGCAGTCGTTCACATGCCATTTTCACTATCACCGTGGAGCAAATGCGCAAAATTAATACGGATTCCCCTGAAAACGGTGCTTACAATGGGAACTTGAAAGAAGAATATCTGTGTGCCAAGTTGCACCTAGTAGACCTTGCTGGTTCAGAACGAGCAAAAAGAACTGGTTCTGATGGTTTGAGATTTAAGGAAGGTTGGTGTTCTTCTGTTGCATTTAGTTTTAGACCAGTTACTAGCTTTTTGATCACTGGGATGTAATGGAAGTTGATTCTTTTCATCAGGAGTTCACATCAACAAAGGCCTCCTTGCACTTGGTAATGTCATCAGCGCGCTCGGAGATGAGAAAAAGCGTAAAGATGGTGCCCATGTTCCTTACAGAGACAGTAAACTTACACGGCTTTTGCAGGTATATTTGTTTTCAAATCTTCTTGATAGTACATTGTTCAGTCTTTGCTCCATTCTCAAAAGTTTTGCATGTTAATTTCTTAGGATTCCCTTGGTGGTAACAGCAGAACTGTGATGATAGGTAACCTGCAAGATTTCTCATTTATTTTCATTCTTATTTTTCTGAAGAAGTTCTGCTTTAAGCCCTTTCCACTTTGGTTAATGCTCGTTTAATTTCTCTATGCTTGCTATGCGGGTTCCAGCTTGCATCAGTCCGGCAGATATTAACGCAGAGGAAACACTTAACACTTTGAAATATGCAAACCGTGCTCGAAACATCCGGAATAAACCTGTTGTAAGCTATTCAGATATGTCAGTCAAAGAAACTTATTATTCACTGAAATTTGATTACTCTAATTATCTCTTTCTATTGTGTGATTCTTCAAAAACAGGTTAATAGAGATCCTGTGTCTAGTGAGATGCTAAAAATGCGCCAACAGGTAGAATACCTGCAGGCAGAGCTCTCCTTACGGACCGGAGGATCCTCATGTGCAGAAGTCCAGGTATGTTAACCTTAATGTCTGACTTTTCATGTGGGGTTCCAGCAGTTTTTTTAGAAGTATAAAGTTTAAGACTTGGTGTGATTGTGTAGGTTCTTAAGGAAAGGATTGCTTGGCTTGAAACTGCTAATGAAGATCTTTGCCGCGAACTTCATGAGTACCGTAGCAGATGTCCTGGTGTAGAGCATTCTGAAAAAGACTTTAAAGACATACGAGCTGTAATATTCTAACTGATACTTCTTATTCCTCTAATATTATTAGATCCTTGTTATGTTATGAAATGTCGAATTATTTGGTGGCAGGATGATATTGTTGGCTCTATCAGACCCGATGGGCTGAAAAGAAGCTTGCACAGTATAGAGTCATCCAATTACCCCATAGTTGAAGCCACAACAGGTATAAGAAAGATAACTAGTTAAAGGTGGAAATGAGTCTTCGTTTAGACTCAAAAGAGCGCTGAAACTAAAAGACGGTTATGTTATTCAAGACGAGATCTTTTATTATATGCAGGTGATTCAAGGGAAATAGACGAAGAGGCAAAGGAGTGGGAGCACAAGCTCTTGCAAAATAGTATGGACAAAGAGTTGCATGAACTGAACCGCCGTCTAGAGGAAAAAGAGGTGTCTTTTACATGTTATTTATGTATAGGAATGCCTCTTAGTTCCGCTTTGGCTTCCAGAGATTTATTCTTGATTATAACTTCATAATCAATGTATGAAAACAGTCTGAAATGAAGCTGTTTGACGGCTATGATCCGGCTGCCTTAAAGCAACATTTTGGAAAGAAAATTGCAGAGGTGGAGGATGAAAAGCGATCCGTTCAGGTTGAATATATATTGCCTCTGTGCTTAAGTTTCATCTTAGAAGTTTTATAAAAAGCATATATTTGAGTTGTTGAATTATTTCTTTCTTTTAGGAAGAGAGAAACCGTTTGTTGGCTGAAATTGAGAACCTTGCTTCTGATGGTCAAGCACAGAAGTTGCAAGATGTGCATGCTCAGAATTTAAAAGCTCTTGAAGCACAGATTCTAGACCTTAAGAAAAAGCAAGAGAGCCAGGTTCAACTACTGAAGCAGAAACAAAAGAGTGATGACGCGGCTCGGAGGTTACAGGATGAAATCCAATCTATCAAGGCACAAAAGGTATAAATATGATACATAACTTTGAAAATCTTTCTTGCATCCATAAATGTTTTCAGTAGACTCACATCTTCTCTTTTAAAGTGCATTTGTTTGATTCTCTTATTTTCCTTTCTAGGTTCAGCTACAGCACAGAATGAAACAAGAAGCAGAACAGTTTCGACAGTGGAAAGCCTCCCGGGAGAAGGAACTTTTGCAGGTACCTTTTCCTTCTTACTTAAGTCCTTGTGTTGATATTTTCTTACACAATAAGTCTTTTCTCAAATGATCTGAGATTCTAACTGTACCTTTATATTTAAACTCACTGCGCAACACAGTTACGGAAAGAAGGGAGAAAGAGTGAGTATGAAAGGCATAAGCTGCAAGCTTTAAATCAGCGCCAGAAAATGGTAAGCACAAGATTTTTACCATGTAATTTTGAATAGATGGCCTAGTGTATTTTCCATGATCTCTGAAAGAAAAAATATATATATATATATATATATATATATATATAAGATTCAGCTGTGAAACTAAATAAACTTTTCACTCTCAGGTTCTTCAGAGGAAGACAGAAGAGGCTGCAATGGCTACTAAAAGGTTGAAAGAGTTGTTGGAAGCTCGGAAATCTTCTCCTCGTGAACAGTCAGGTATGATTAATAATGTTTTGCGATTTGGTGTTCTGTGGTTTGAACAATGGTAAAATACTTGAACACTTCAACTGAACCATGTCACTTAGTAGTAATTAGCTGATTTTCAAAGTCTGATAGAAACTGCACATTTGATACATGAAGCCGTTTGCATAGATATCTTGGGCCCTGCAGGAGTTGTCCTCCTATTTCATGGGATTTTTATTTCTTAAGCTTTTGAGATTCTAAGTAAAAAAAACTATTTATGCAGCTGGTACAAATGGCTTTGGAACAAATGGTCAGGTACGGATTGACCATGGTCCCATTTTTCTTTATCTCGTGTAGTTTGAATCATTGTGCTTCTTGAGAAATCTAATTCAATTCATACTCTTATAGACCAATGAGAAGTCATTGCAGCGTTGGCTTGATCATGAGTTGGAAGTCATGGTGAATGTGCATGAAGTACGTCATGAGTACGAGAAACAAAGCCACGTGTATGTCTCGACTGCATTTAACCTCTGAAATAATTTTAGCCTCACAATCACCCTTTAGTCACTGATAATGGATATTTTGATAATTTCAGACGAGCTGCGTTGGCAGAAGAGTTGGCTGTTTTAAGACAAGTAGATGAGTTTGCAGTGAAAGGATTAAGTCCTCCTAGAGGAAAGAATGGCTTTGCTAGGTACTTTTTGATGAATTTTCATCGCTTTCTAAGCTTTCCCCGGTCCTTATTTATAAGTTTTTGTTTCAGGGCTTCATCATTGTCACCTAATGCAAGGATGGCCCGAATATCTTCACTTGAGAACATGCTTGGTATATCTTCTAATTCTCTAGTAGCAATGGCATCACAACTTTCTGAGGCAGAAGAACGGGAGCGTGCCTTTACAAACCGTGGTCGCTGGAACCAGCTACGATCAATGGGAGAGGCAAAGAATTTGCTTCAATATATGTTCAACTCTCTTGCAGAAACAAGGTACCTTGAGTTTCCAACTGACAAACCAACATTCAAGAAAATGGTTTTCAGCATTAGCGTTGGTTAATCTCCAATCAAGCTTTTCATGCATTTTCTTTTCTTGTGCAGGTGCCAATTATGGGAGAAAGATGTAGAAATAAAAGAAATGAAAGATCAGTTCAAAGAAATTGTTGGCCTTCTGAGGCAGAGTGAATTGAGAAGGAAAGAAGCAGAAAAGGAGTTAAAATTGAGGGAGCAAGCGGTTGCAACTTCACTAGTAAGATTATGCAACCTTTCCTATTATATCCATATTTCAGTCTACTTTAGTTTTGGTTAGTGAAGCAAAGGCATGAAAAATTAAATGTTGGTATAGGGAACCCCACCAAGTTCAGTCAAACATTTGGCTGAAAACCCGACACCTTCTCCAATGACCGTGCCAGCACAGAAACAGCTCAAGTTTACCCCAGGGATTGCTAACGGAAAAGTGAGAGGATCGGCTGCATTTCTTGATACAAACAAGAAGGTTAAATTCGCTCTATTCTACTTCCTTAGGATTACGTTGGCGCATAAAGAGCTGCAAATACTGGCTTCATTATAGGGGTCTAAGAGTCCTATGTACTTTTGTTGTGTGCAGATGGTACCGATGGGACAGGTATCGATGAGAAAACTATCAGCTGTAGGAAAACAAGGTGGGAAACTTTGGAGGTGGAAGAGAAGTCATCACCAGTGGATCGTTCAATTCAAATGGAAGTGGCAAAAGCCATGGAGACTCTCTGAGTGGATTAGGCACAGTGACGAAACACTCCTCAAGGCTAAACCCCGACTTAAGGCTCTGCCTAATAAGATCATGTGATTAAGGTTCTTACCGTTTTCTGAGAGAATCTTTTAGTGTCCAAGCTCTCTCTGCCTGTGAGTATGAGACTTTTATGGAAAGGATCATACAAATGGGTGCAGGTAATAATTAATCAATCCTTCCTAGATTATTTAAGCAACTTGGAGAGGATATCATTGTCCTTTTCTAACGAAGATCAATTCATGCACAACAGAGACTAGACTTGCTGCCGTGTTTCATTTGGGAGGAAAACTCTTAAGGTTTTGTGTGATATTGGAAACTTCGTTATTAGGCGTGTGTACCGCATTAAGGAGAACCACCAGGACGAGCGGCAGGTGCTGCTGATTGCTTGTTGTAGCTAACAGATAGCTGATGGCTTTTTAGGAGTCAGATTGTTCTTTTCATGTTGATAGAATTGACATCTTATACATCACTAAAGGAGCTGATGAGGAAATAAACCTCATCCTCAAGTTGCAGATATTTGTATGAACAATACCGGTTTTATTTGTTCTTTGGTTTGTTGTAAATGATTAAATATTTGTTTAGTGTCCACTTTTCCAGTATCTTAAGATTGAGACATGAAAATTGAAACGAGAGCAATGGACAAAGCCAAAAAAGATACAAAGTACATTCTTTACGCGTTCATTGATAAGCATAAGACACATTACATGTAAAGGTTAAGACAAATTTGAAGTGTTATATATCTATCTCCCATTGCATTCAAAGCTGAACAACATTTAGCAACAACATATTACAGCGAAGCAGTTTCTCATATAATGGCCAATAAAATAGCATCCTTGTATTACATATTGCTACACCAGTACGCATAATGTTCATCTCTCCTATGGATGCTCACCAGACCACCGCATTGCAGACAGATGAAGCTGCTTCCGTCAGCAAAGGCATCGAGCATGATCTGTGACCTCCCGCTTTTTTCCAGAATAGATATGCCCTGAGCATCCGCTGTAACTGTTTCTTTGGTACCAAATAAGTCTTTTGATGTTGTTGGCTCATGCCCAAGAGGCTGTGCTTCTGTAATGGCACACTCGGCAAATATAGAAGCCAGCTGATCCATACTAGCTGTTTCTTGAATTCTACGCTTGTATAGTTCACGGGTACGGTTCAATATCTGAAGAACCGCCTCATCTCCTCCTTGGTTTCTCATCGCCATCACGACCTGTTCAGAACAAGATAGACTGACTCAGGGAAGGGTTTTTTTATAAAGAAAAAAGTTCAATGCAGTCTATATACATAAAGTGAACGAACTTGCCATTATACAAGTCTCACAAAATCAGGTGCACGGGAAATGAAATCTTGATTTCTACAAACGCGAAAAGCACTCAAACTAATCCCAGTTCAACAAGGAAGATACTTTTATCATTCTAAAAGTCTAGAAGAAAATCAAAATAATTTGCATACTCAGAGTCAGAAGTCAGAACTAGCAATATTATTATGTGTACACTAAATCAACTATCTTATAATAAAAAGAGATCATTCTTCTACAATGTTATATCTTCTTAATATGATAGTCAATGGATGAAGGCGATGTGATAGGATTCAAACCGGTAAACTACTTCTTTATTCACTTCACCATAGAAGAGACAGACTTTACCAAGGGACGACGGCGATGCTGCTGTATCTGTTGGGAACTTGATGAAGGAAATGAGTGTAATAGATCAAACTTATGATACGCATTCAAGCTATAAAATCCGTCGTTATAATGGTAACTTAATGATCATCGGGATAAAATAACGTAACAAAGATGCAAATCTATCTTTGTGATTCTTCAAACACAACAAAAGCCTCCAAAAACTAGTTGTTCATCCTAAAGCAAAAAAAAAATCAGCTAGTTGCAACTAATTCGATCTTGCGATCTGCAGAATTCAAGCAGCTTAAAATCTTGAGGAACCCGAACCAGTAAACTACTTCTTTATTCACTTCAGTAGAGTCTTTTAACCAAGCGATGAAGGCGATGCTGCTGTATCTGTTGGGAAGTAGTTGATGGAGATGAAGGTAATGGTTCAATCTTAAGAAACACATTCGAGCTTTCGAATCTAAAGTTATAACGGTGACTAATGATCATAGGAATAAAATCTATCTTTTTGATAGATTAAACATAACAAAAGCCTCTAAAAAATTAATTGTTCATCCTAATAATGCAGAAAAATATAAGCGAGCCAGTGGCATCTAATTAGAATCTAAACCCATTCAAACAACTAAATCTTTAGGAAGTTCCAACGAACCCTAATCAGAGTCCAAAGGTGACACAGCTCTAAAGAATGTTTCAAATGCAAAAATGGGGAAAAATTAGGAAATGGAAGAGAAACCTAGAAGAAATCGAAAATACCGCTTGAAGAGCTTGAGATGGCTCTCCTTGATCGACGAGCCTACGAGCGGCGGAGAGAAAATCTCTGGCGGTGCTGGGTTTGTCGAGCATGAACGTCTCGGGGGAGTCGGTATCCATCATCTCCGTCTCGTGATTACTGTTCATGGCGTAATGCATCTGTAGAATGGAGAGAATCCAAGAAAAAAAGAAAAAAAAATAAAGTGATGAAACGCCAGAGGATTCTAGGAACTTCTTGTCGCATTCCCTAATTTCTCCGTACAAATTACATCTCTTAATTAAAAAAAAACAAAAAAAAAAAAGGTTCGAGAAAAAAAAAACGTTTTCAAAAGTCGATTAGTTGAAATTGGAATTGTCAATTAATGTTAGATTTTCTGTTTGCTAATGTATTTAAAAAAAGTATTATAAAATATCTAACTTTTTTTTATGTTTCAAAAAAAAGTATTATATATATATATATATATATATATATCGACTTTCTCGGCTCCCAATAAAAAATCGTTGGTTCTCTAATGGTCGTGCTTTTGGTCCGAATCTAAAGCTTTCCATTGTTGGTGGTAACCATATATTTCCGCCGCCAATCCCTCGAGCTTCTGTCTATTCCCTCTCTCATTTCTCTCCTTTGCCTCCCAATGCTTCTAAGGTCTTAAATCTCCCATTAGAAAATGCTCTTGTCGTAGAGCCTCTTGTTAGCTCTAGTCTGGCTGTTGTTTTTGTACCACCTACTACCGATGTTGAGATGCATCCGGTTGAAATTACTACGGCCTCTACAGATTCAAGTCTTACAAGCCCTAGATATGTGTTTCCTGTTATAGAACAAGTTCATGTAACCGAGAAATTCACTACTCTTTCCCCCAAAATCCACATCTCCATTACTCACAAACAAGGCCTTCACCTCTCATTCCCTTATCCATAACCCCATATCCACTGAAACCTCTACCCAAATTCCTCCCAAACCATCCATTGCGTCTAAATTTTAACTACCTTCAGCCACTCAAACCGGTCCACATCTATCTCCAAGTGACCAAAAAGATGCTATTGAAACTGAAGCTCCTGCCGAAAACTTACCTCTTCCTCAAAAAGATGTTCTCACATGTCGTCATGCTCCTGCCATTGCACCTAAGTATATGGCTGATAGACTTAGGTAGTCTGTTAATAGATCCTTAAAGAGATTGGCTCAAGTTTCTCTTACTGAATCAGGAAGACCTACAACCCACATTCCTGACCAGATGTTCCAAAAAGTGCTAAGACTCACAAAGATTTCATTATCTGTTTTTTAATGGTAGGTCTCCTCTCTTTCACCAAATCCAAAGTATATTTTATCATATGTAGAGACAGGCCGTGCTTAAAATACATCTTTTATAGGAATAAAGAGACATGAATCAGCTTCAAATGAAAGAGTTAATTTAAGTTTTCAAAATAAGTACTAGCTAAACTAAAAGTATGGAAAACATAAACATAATCAATTGGCAAGTATCATTATAGTTTATTTTAGGCCTGGGAATTCGAACCGAACCGATTTATCCGAACCGAACCGAACCGAGGTTTGGGTAAATCGGTTCGGTTTCTGTTAATTAGGTTTAACCGATCGTAATGGTTTTAAATTTGGTTTGATTAACCGAGATTTTCGGTTCGGTTCGCCCGAACCGAACGGTTAACCGAAAACATAAAAACCCTAACCTAATATACTCCTAGCCGCCAACAACCCTTCTTCAATTCTTCTTTTTCTTCATCTTTCTCTTAGATCTCCTCTCTTCTTCTGCTATTCATCATCACCATCATCTTCTTCTTCTTCGATTAATCTCATCATCTTCTTCGTTTCATCATCTTCTTCTTCGTCTTCGTTTCATCATCATCTTCTCTTGATTAATCTCATCATATTCTTCTTCGATTCCTCATCTTCTTCTTCGATTCATCATTTTCTTCTTCGATTACACCAACATCATCTTTTTCTTCTTCTATACCGGAATCTTCGCCCATGATATTTCGCCGCCGGTGTCTCCGATCAACGACTCCACTCCTCGATTCATCACTACGTCGTCACTTTTTTCTCTCCCACCCCAAATTCTTTTTTTTTTTTCTTTTTGGGTCAAGAGACCAAACGTGGCTTTTTTTCTCTCCCACCCCAAATTCTTTTTTTTTTCTTTTTGGGTCAAGAGACCAATTTTGTGGAAGCCCAAATAGAAAATAGCTTTTGGCCCAACAATTATGAACCGAAAAAAACAAAAGGCAAATACCGAAATAACCGTGAAATAACCGAACCGAACCGAAATTGTTAGTCAGTTAGTTCGGTACAGAATTCATTTTCCAAATAAACTGGAAAACCTGAATAGAATTGAGATACTCAGAATTCGCAACTAAAGTATCTCGTAGTTGTTTCTCCCATTTGGTCCATTCTGCTGCATATGTTCCTTTTGTCGACTCGAGTCTACAGCAAGAAAAATCAGAAGGAAAACAGGTCAGAAGAACCCAACCGGAGCTAGAGCTAAAGAGATGAAGTAGAGAACAGCCAGAACAAGAAATAAAAACGTATGTGAGCACTCATGTGTAGGATTTCTCCAGAAACATGATCCAAGTACATCTAATCTAATCACAGGATTAAAAAACTGCTGTCTTCCTTGTTAGTTTTTGCTAAATTATTACTATTGCCTTTCATTTTTTAATGTCAGAACAGACAGAGTTGTTTAAAATATAACAGGATGAACAAGTTTTGCCATACGATGCTCAAAATACTTCGGTTTGACATAAATTCAACTTTTCAAGTCATGTAAAAATGGTAGTGTTGGTACCCACCTCCCATGTCTTCTGTTGTGGAGATTGAACAAATCTATGCCCTCCTCAAGAACTGATTTAACAGGATCAGGTAAAGGAGTCCTGTATATGCAGGATAAGTTCTTATAAACCAATTATATATGAAGTTGCAATTTGTAGCTGTGCTAAGTTCGAGTTTGTTAGCTCAATTGTGATGTCAACCATATACATGTCCGATTTCAATAGTGGCATCTTGATGAGGGAGCCAAAGCGCTCAATCAATTCACTCTCAAATTCACTACGGTTCTGAAAGTTATAAAGACAGTTCAATAAAATGTGAGATCAAATCATAGATTTACTTAAAGAAAAGTTGTGGTGTATGTGATAATACCTTTCCCTCATAAAGGTGATAAAACATCAATAGCACATAGCCTGCATTTGAAGATTCCTTGTCGAGCTTTCCCTAAAAATATTCATTGCATATGAAAGAAAAGATAGATTGTTAAGAGATGTAGGGTTGTGATAAAAGTTGGATGATGCAGTTGAAGATAAACTGTGTAGAGGATGCAACTGTATAACGGATGGTTAACTCGTTGAAGTACCCGGAACATGAATACAGCCAAGGCATCAAGTGAATATGGATTTGTATCGGTTCCTGTGCATTCATAGAGGGCCAAAAGTAAATATCAAGCAAAAGATCACAAAGAATACAGAGGATGAAGCAAGGCACTAAATTGAGAAAACAAAGCAGAACAATACTTTTTGTGTGTTGTAAGAGAAGTATATGCAAAAAAATTGAGTATCAACCTTAGATTTAAATAAGAATAATACGGGAACAAATTCAGTAAAGATAATTGATCCTTCAACCTTTCATACTCAAAACGTTCACAGGGTCATCATATCAATTAAAGGTCAAATATTATGGAGTAAATTGGATATGACCATATTAAACAGCACACAAGAAGTTTGTTAACTGAAATACATCAAAGAATGGATGCATAGTTACATACCTTCAGAATCAGCAACGATTGGAACTGCAGAAGCCCTAGTTCTCCGACACATGTCTTCAATCCAATAGGGAAATACGAGAATAATATTGAAATTGAGACTTGTTAAGACACACAAAATGTGGAAATATATCAGGTCAGCGACCTATTATTGATATAGGTACTCTATCAAAAGTGCAAAGATTCTGATAAAAATTTACTACTAATAAGCCAAAGCCACTCTTAAAGGACCCATAGACCATAGGTAGAGCTATTCCAAATGCTAGCTTACACGAGGAGGGGCAGAGAATCATATAAGCCTAATACTCATTTCCTAATTAATGTGAGGTTGTAACAGATTCTCAACGTAGGATTAATTACCTGTCTCCAGACATCTTCATTTGGAGCATTTTTGTCAGCCAACATAATCGATTGTGGTTTTTTACGACGTTCATCAGCAACCTTTGGCCAATATTTTCCTGTCCAATATATAGAATATTGCATGAGATGGCATAGCAAAATTGAGAGACCAGAGCAGTTTTGACCAAAAAACCCTACATTCTAAAATACCTTTGACAAGATCACCCATCAGAGTATGCACTGGCCTATCATCTGCAAAGCCTCCTGGGGCGTTCAATAACTCCTTGCAAAGTGCAGATTTAGCACATCCAGGAATCCCTGATAACACATTAAAATTGTAGAAATCAGAGGAAACAAGATTAAAGGAAATGTCAAAGCAAACGACATATACAGAACGATATACCACCATTCTCTTTCAAACAATATGTTGCTCTCACTTCTGGTCAGAAGTAAAAAACTTGATTTTTGACTAATTTCTTATTATCTGAAATGACTAAAACAATTTTCTATAATCTATTAAAAGCTGGTAACCACTACCATCAATAAGTTCAATATAAGACATTGCCACAAAAATGAAGTAAAATCAACAACTAGAATACATGAAATAATATATAAACAATGCAAATGGAATACCTGGAAAGAATACAATTAACCCCTCATCCTTTTGGACAGCTTCCTTCACAGCTGGCTCAGGAGTAGCTGGTGTCACTCCTTCTTTCTTCAAAAGATCGCCTTCTTCATCTAGATCACCGTCAACAATGGCCAAGAAGTCCTCAGTTCTAACTAGGTTCCCAGCAGCCCCTATCAAAATCTGATTCATTGGGCTCCGTTTCGCGTACTGCTCCAAGAATGGCTCAGCTTCACTTAAGTATGTTGATGAAGATAGCTGATCATTCCCACACTTTCTTCTTATGTAAGTAGCCCTGTACATTGTGAAGAGAAGAAGCGATGCTAATCCAGATTCAAAAAGCTGAAAAATTATCTAGGCAGTAGGTTACACATTTGCTCAGGAAATAAGTTTCAACATAAATATACAAGCTTAGTCTACATGTGTAGAGTGATTTTGTTACCATTCATCAAGCATCTTGCAAAGTTCTTTCTGCTTTCCATCTGACGTACCCCAGATTTTCATTTGTCTGGATGCAGAAACAACAATAATGTCAGAAAAAAAATCAAATTCAAGCTTGTTCACGTAATCAAAAGCATAATGAGCATGCAACAAGGCAACAACTAGTCTCCCCGTTTTGTTTTACAATGCAATGCAAGTTAATCAAAATTCGGATTACCAAAAACATCACTATAACATTTGACACATCACTCTTTATGTATATATTCATAGGGAGAAAGCAGCTCACCTAAGATAGTAGGTTTTGTACGCTGCTGGCCCTTCTTTAAATAGAATTGATAGGCCATTACGGATCAAAAAGGTTCTCAACTGTAAAAAAAATGAAGACGTGTCCAACATCAGGATAATAATGCAACAAAGGAGGTAGGAAGTTGCAACAAATTACAAATCCATTTAGCCAGAAGACCTTCCTGGGAATAAATACCTTGTATGTGAGAAACTTTAATTTGATCATTAAGTTAACATCGCCATCAGCCAAACCATCCTTTTCTCGTTGACCATCATTTTCACTGGCATCTTTGACCGCATTCTCAATGCTTTTCAGAGCCATCAGATCCCTCCCTTTGTTTGACTTGAACAAATTAATATCAACAAAGAAACCTGAAAAGAAAAAAGAAGATCACTAAGTAATATATAGTTAAACGGAAAAAACAGATGGCAATGATCCATAGTATGCTACCACAACAACCAAATCTGAAACGTCCAAGAAAATTTGATTTCATAACGAAGTTATTTCACAAAGACTATGAACTGTGGAAAGTAGAGACAAAACTATTGAACTCTAGCAAATGAATCAGAAATGGTGCCTAGTCATGGAATTTTAGAGCAAAGCTAAAAAAATAAGAAACAAACAAAAATATTTACCTCGATATAAAGGCCACAAACTAGGCATGTGCCTGAAACACAGTAAATAATATGGTTCAGTAAACAGAGATCTTCTTAGTTTGATCAAACTGAACACTACAAGAAAACATAGCCATTTCCGAGGAAAATTTCCGACGAAATGTTTGGTCGGATATTTTCCAACAGGTTCCCGACGAGTTTCCGACAAGATTCCAAGGAAAAAAAAATTCGTCGGGAAATCGTCGAAAAAAGAGAAAATTTCCGACGACCACAAATTCGTCGGAACTTTGTCGGAATGATTCATCGGAAAAGATGGAAAATTCCGACTATTTAATTTTGTCGGAAATTGGTCGGAAATATTAGTCGGAAAAACCGTCAGAAATTATTAGTTTAAACCTTTAATATTTCCGACGAAATTTAAGTCGGAAAGTTTGTTAGTAGGAAATATGTCGGAAAGTTTAGTCGGAAATTCGTCGGAAATTATTTATTTGATCATTTTTATTTAAAAAACGAAAAATAAATAATTTATAATAAATAAATAATTAATTTCGTCGGAAAGTCGTCAGAAATATTATTTTGAATTTTTTTTTGAAAAAATTAAATAATTTATAATTAAGTAAATAATTAAGTATATAATTAATTTTGTCGGAAATTCGTCGGAAATTTCTACATTCGTCGGAATTTCGTCGGAAAATTTATGATTTTTCATGTTCCCGCCTTTGTACATTCAATTCAAAAGAATTTACCGCGTTTTGTAGTTTCCGACAAATTTCCGACGAAATACATCGTCGGAAATTTTTTCTATATATACCAAATGAGTTTTCATCCATTCCACAATTCCAAACACAACAATCTCAATCTCTATTAACATCTTCTTCTCTCTACTTCAAACATCATTCCTTTGTTGACAAAAAAAAAACATCATTCCTGTTTTTTTAAAGTTCAACATTTTTATTCTCTTGTTCAATTAATAGAGACATTTATGTATTTATAAATTTATTCATTTTAATTAATTTAATTTTAATTCTCATTTGTTGATAATGAAAATTGGTTATGTGACAATTAATCTATTTTTGTAGATATTCAATAATTATTTTAATTTTAACTATAATACTCTTTTTTGTTTTTTTTTGTTTTTTTTTTTTTAAATAGAAAAGTCGTCGGAATTTTGTCGGAACTAATTTCGGTATATATTTATTTTTATTTTAAAAGTGGTCGGAAATTTTGTCGGAAATTTCCGACAAAATTCCGACAAATATTTCCGACAATATTTCCAACGAATAGTTTTCGTCGATAATTTCCGACGAATTTCCGACGACTTATAGTTTCCGACCAGAGAATTCCGACGAATTTGATTTTGTCGGAAATGTGTCGGAATATGCTATTTCCGACGAATTTCCGACCAATACCGTCATCGGAAATTGTGATGTTTTCTTGTAGTGCGAAAGACATAAGTAACTAGAGACGTCTTTAAAGATAACCTCATCTCTTTTTGGTAACGCCTAAATCCTGAATCGCTATGCACATGGACAACCAATTTATAAAATAGGTTATCAGGTGATATGTCGTCAGCTCTATGAAAATTATGGTAACACTTGAATGCGGCAGGAAGACGTTTTTCCTTCATCAAGCGTACCATTTCCTATTTAAAAAAAAAAATTCAGTTGCTCATCAAAAACACATAAATAATGGAAACTAGTAAATATTACCACACGAAAGGACACTGCAAGTGAAAGATATACATATAACCTATAACTTCAGCGATACAAAATCAACAAAGACACAGATCTCAAGTTACCTGTAATTTACTAGTTGAATAATCTGCAGGCTGAGATTGCAGGAATTTTGTTATAACTGATTTGTCAGCATTTTTCGGATGAGATTCATCTCCGAACCAATCCACTTCACTGGGGCAAAAGCTTGGCCCAACACTCCTTAAAAGTGCTCTCATTTGCTGCAGCACCACAAACAACGAAAAAAGACCCTCTATTATGAGAAATCTTTATCAAGAGATGGCAACATAAAAATTCCACTTGATAAAGCGTGTCATATTAAATTTCTTTTAGAACCTGTTCCTCGTTAGATCTATGGGCAGCACATATCTCTCTTAGACTGAGTCCCAGATCAAGATTAGCTGAAATATTAAAAGCCAGGGAAATGATTTTTAAAAAATCTACACGGACTTGATAGAGTGGATTATCGTGAAAACTTAAGTAAAAATTAATATGATAAGATAGTGCACCTCCATCACAGGGTGGTGGAGGATGATCTCTCAAGACATTTTCCATATCTCTTGCACTCTGACTGCTCACTATACGCGCAACAAGACCCTCTAATATCTCACCCTGCACCTTAACATGGTCCTTTGAGGCTGTTTATTTTCATCCAAGAAATAATTCGTCGGATGAATTTAATCAAGTTCAGTTCCTTGAATAACTAATGTGAATTCTACAAAAAGCAAAAGTGAATACAAAATTAAAGAAAAACATTACATGGGACTGATATATCAGCTACTTCATCAAGAGCCCTACAAACCGAGGTTGCTATCCCTTCTTCACAGAGTGCATCAAACGCGGCAAAAAAAGAGGTCACTGATTTCCTTCATAAATTTTTAACAAAATACACGCTACCACCATTGTTAAAATTTTCATTTTCCTCACGACAAGCTGTCTAATAAAAATTCTATGGACAGTGTGTGCATCCAAACATATCAGCATATATTTCCTCCTAGTAGGACCAAAAAACCTCTAAAGGTTGAGGCTTCATGGATTAGACCAGTATATGCATCAACCAGATTCTATCAGCACATTCTTACTATAGTTAGGGAAATGTATCCTTCAAGCTTTACAAGAGAAGCACTAAATTCTTAAAACGAAATATTAGCTAAAAGTATTTCAAACTCTTTCTTCATTCTCTATTTAAAACAACAAGGCCTTAGGTAAAATGACAAGTAAGGGCAAGATCACCGAAGATGATAGTAGCAATGAATAGAAAGCGGTTAAGTTACCTTGTGGAAAACAGCCAAACATGATTTGTTGGTAGACGCCATTTTCGGCAAAATGCAATTATTTCGGAAGTTGAATAGAACTTGGGCTTACCATTACCTAACTCGGTAACGGCCGTCACTACCACTGCAAGATGCAAATCAATATTTTTTTTTACTGAACAGCTTTAGCAGACTTATCTGACTTTCAATATTAAGGAACATTATATAAACAAAAAACCTCACCATAATCATCCAGTGGGCGTTGACCATGATCTCCAAGAACAGCCGTTACCAGTTCCATAGATATGCACATGTGATTTTTCTGGGAGAAATGACTTATTGTGAGCTAGCTTTTTCTGGCAATTGATCAAGCCTCGAGCAATTGAGAATTTGGGTTGTTTAAAGTTCTGTCCATGGAAATACCTCAAGAAAATCATTGAACTCTGCTTCTTTCTCTAGAGACTTAGTTCCCCAAGCCTCCCTGAACATCCTTGAAAGAACAAAAACACCAACCGCAGTATAACTGCAAATGAAATATTGGGTTAGCATATGAGAAAACCGATTGGTCACAGCTCAGTTTACATAACATCAGAAATGAAAAAGAATAGTAAAATGCATTTGCTACATCAAAATGTTTTTCGAAATATATTTGTAGTACAACTTATATATGGTGTGGAATCTTATCCATAAATGTAACATCAATACCATTTGTGTGGAATCTTATCCATCAACGTAACATCAATACCATCAGCAAGCAACAAAACTCCAGAAGGAGAAAGCATAGATATTTCGTTGGGCATTACTAACTATGAAACTAAAATGTAGAAGTAATCTATGTTCTAAGTTAAAATGAATGAAAAGGGAGTTTGGGTTTATTCATTGGGGTTTTTACTAAAGATTCTTTGTGAAGAGCTCATCAATAATCAAGGAAATTGTAACTGAAGCTAAGATTAATTGAGCTTACATATTACCAAAACTGTTCTTTGCATATGCTCCCCCCTTGTGACCGGCGTACATAAAGAGAGAGCCAGAATGCTTAAGAGATACCTGTAAAAGGTACATTGCAACAGCCTCCTCGTAGGAGCGATGACTCGCTTATCACTGCCTGGATTCTCTTCCGCTATATGGTATGCGAAAACCGATTTGCTCACTTGTTCATCTTCTGGGGCTTTTTCTAACTGACTATTATGGGTACCTACCTACAGGTGATTGGTATGTATGTAGGAGTAGCAACAGTGGGAGTATTCATCATATGGTACACTCACAACAGCTTCATGGGAATAGACTTGAGCCAAGATGGCCACAGCCTTGTGAGCTATTCACAGCTCGCACATTGGGGCCAATGCTCTTCATGGGAAGGCTTCAAAGTGTCTCCTTTCACAGCAGGCTCTCAGACTTTCTCATTCGACTCAAACCCATGTGAGTATTTCCAGCAGGGTAAAATCAAGGCATCCACACTCTCCCTCTCGGTGCTGGTGGCCATTGAAATGTTCAACTCTCTGAATGCACTCTCAGAAGACGGCAGCCTGGTAACGATGCCGCCGTGGGTGAACCCGTGGTTGCTCCTGGCAATGGCGGTCTCATTCGGGCTCCACTTTGTGATATTGTACGTCCCATTCTTGGCTCAAGTGTTTGGTATTGTGCCGCTGAGCTTGAACGAGTGGCTGCTAGTGCTGGCTGTGTCACTGCCGGTGATTTTGATAGATGAAGTGCTCAAGTTTGTAGGAAGGTGCACCAGTGGCTACCGCTACTCAGCCCGCACTCCCTTCGCTAAGCAAAAGGAGGAGTAAGAAAACAATTCAAAAGGCATTATTATTAGACTGTTAGTTTTAGCTGAAATTAACTTTGTTGCTTTCCTCAGCCTTGCAGTTTAATTCTCTAAACGATAATTTTTGATTTGATGAAAAAATGTTTCTAACTTTGGTTCATGGACATGGCCACATGGGTATCCCAAAACAGCCCGTAATAGAAATATGAATGTTTCAACCAAACCTTGAGTCTTTACATGTAAACTTTTATGGTTGATCAATTTGGTTTTTCATTGGAAGATTGATTAGTTTGGTCATATATTCTGTGTACAAACTTATCAGATCAGAGATATACAATCTGTTTTCCCTGGGAGAGAAATCCGTATCCTCTGCTTCCACTACTGGATACAATGTCTGCAATATTGACTGCTTCTCAGTCCATAATACCATAAAACATCTTGCAAAATGAACTCATAACAGAATTTATTCTATTTTAGCAATGCTCGCTTTGTTTCTAAAAGCCTAATCTAAAGAATTTGCAGCTGCTTCCCATGAATTTGCAATTCTTTTGTTTAGTGCCAATCCCAAGAGGAGACAAAGAAATCGAGCAAATGGTTCATTCTCATTTAGACTTTCTTCGCATAGAGTTTGCAAAGATTTTAACTACACAACATTGGATACAACGACATAACAATAAAAACAAAAGCAGTAGCTAAAACTCCTAGATTTACTTTTGACTAATCAAACCTAAAACAAAGATCTCAGAAACAAGAAATTCCCAAACTTGCATAAACCCTAATCTCCAGATTAACCGCCGAAACCGTAGAGAGTACGTCCTTGCCTCTTCAAAGCGTAGACAACATCCATGGCAGTCACCGTCTTCCTCCTGGCGTGCTCAGTGTAAGTAACATCGTCACGGATGACATTCTCGAGGAAGATCTTGAGGACACCTCTAGTCTCTTCGTAGATGAGACCACTGATACGCTTGACACCACCTCTACGAGCAAGACGACGAATGGCAGGCTTAGTGATACCTTGAATGTTATCCCTCAGAACCTTCCTATGCCTCTTCGCTCCTCCCTTTCCCAATCCTTTTCCTCCCTTTCCTCTTCCTGACATCTCTTCACACTTACACAGAGATCTCTGTGACGAACAAAAGGAAATTTATTCAGCATATTGGTAACTAACCGAAACCCTAGATTTCTAGATCAATCAATTGAAATGCCAATCGAACATAAACCAGCAAGGAGAAGAAGAAGAAGAACAAGATACCTCTTGAGATAATTTGATCTGGAGAGAAAGAACAATTGAATTTGACGATATGAAATGGCCAATTAATGTCTTAATATATAAAACCGAGATGATCCGTGTGATTTTCATACTGACCGTTGATTATTTGATCCAATGGTTGTTACATTGTTAACAGTAGTAGATGGATCGATGACGTGGATTGCTCCCAATTTAACACTGCTAAAAAAAAAACATAATTCGTCTTCATAATATATTTTACAAGTGTGGTTTAGGCTGTCTTATTGGGCCCTAAAGAGAAAAAGAAATCTGGCCCCATAATAGTCTCAATACTACTCAGAGTTGGTTATTGGGCCCTAAAAGTTCCGTCTTTGTAAACCTGTTGTTACTCTCGGAAAAACGTTCAGAGAGGGTTTTCCATTCTCTGTGGCCGTCACCGTCGCCGTAAAATTGCTCTCTGTTCTGTATCTCCGGTGAGTTCTTATTTTCTTCTTTTTGCGAGGGATTGTGCTTTTCTGTGTAGAAGATCTCTTACTTCTTTGGAAGCCTGAGAATTATATACAACATTCCATTAACATGTCACCATTTTGGTATCCAGTCTCGATCTCTTTCTAATTGTTGTTGATGATCTTTGGTTGGTCAGATTATATTTCTGTAAGCTCAAAGGAATTGTTGTTACAATGTTTCTAACGCGATTTGTCGGGAGGAGATTCTTGGCGGCTGCATCGGCGAGATCGGAGTCCACTACTGCAGCAGCTGCCTCAGCGATTCGGACGCCCCAAAATCCACTCGAGAAGTTCTTTGAGTTTGACAGAAGCCAGGATGAAGATAAACCTGTTGTCTACGGTGCGTTCTTTTGTCATTTTCATTTTGGTAGACTTTACTCTTATGATACTCTAAGATTGTCAAATGTGATATATGTATTAAAGCTGATTTATGGTAACTTCTCTCTGCTTAATGCTAGTTTACATTGTTTTCCCAAATCCAGGCTCTTAGCTACTTGTGGATTGTTCATAGAATGTACTAAGTGAACAAGTTAAGTAGTTCAATGTAGCTTAGGATTGTAGTCAAGCCTGCTAATCGTTCGTTTGTCTTCTTAACTTGGTTATCCTCTTATGCCATGGAATATTTGGAATTAAGGATTGTTTTGTTTTGTTAATGGGGAACATTTGTAATGATTTGGTGTTAGGTCGAGGTTGGAAAGCTTCAGAACTACGTCTCAAGTCGTGGGATGATCTTCAGAAGCTGTGGTACGTTCTTCTCAAAGAGAAAAACATGTTGATGACTCAACGTCAGATGCTTCAAGCCCAGAACATGCAGTTTCCAAACCCTGAACGCATTCCAAAGGTCAGTTGCCTTCATTCAACTCTCTCTATTCAATTAAGTTGTTGAGAAATTGATAGAACTATGAGAAGAAACATGAATCCTTTCTTCATGGATTGGTTATGTTCTTTATTTCCAAAGGAAAAGATTATTATTATATTAATGAATGTCAACTTTTGTTTGCATCTCAATATATAGGTGAGGAGATCAATGTGCCGCATTAAGCATGTGCTTACAGAGAGAGCGATTGAAGAACCAGATCCTAGAAGATCAGCCGAGATGAAGAGAATGGTAAATGGTATGTGACCCATTGGCTCTTGTTTTGGCAACCTAGCAGTAAGCTCGAGTCTATTCGCAGAGGTGTTTAGTTTTTGGTAGTAAGAAATAACGCAAGAGGCTGAAGAAGACTTGGTATTTTGTCCTTTTGGAGCTGGTCTAGTGATTGTCATTGTAGTGTCTGGCAGTAGAAAAATGTTATATAAACATTCCTGTAACCTATGGTTGATGTTTCTTTTTAAGACACAAGTTGGTCAGTTGATTCAGAGCTTTGTCTTTCTCTTAACGAGAGAGAAAGATATACGGCTATTTAATATTTATGTGGCGTTTAGGTGATATACTTGAACCGAGGCAATTACACTGATGAAGTAGATTTCGGCAGATGGAAGATTTGGTGGTATAGTCGAGTCCTGTAGGGGCTAGAGTATTACTAACTCCGATTGGGATTAGAGGAGAATCAAAGCATTAGCTGGAGCCTGGAGCAGACAGAACAAATAAGAACAAGGTGTTCGTTCTCAGCACAACTGAATGACTATTGTGGCTAACACACAGCACGAAACAAAATATAATCTGATTATTCGATTACAAAAAAAAAAAAAGCTGTCGAAACTGATTTACCAAAATGAATAACCACCAAAATATTTTCATGGTATATACGCACCTTGCCTTATGGTTATTTGTTAATGTGGCCATTTTATATATTCTGCATTGATGATTGTGATCAGGGAATGGGAGAACCTTTAAATAACTACAATGCTGTTGTCGAAGCTGTCCGTGTCATGTTAAAACAGCCATTTCAGCTGTCACCCAAAAGAATCACCATCTCAACTGTAAGTACTGAGAAAGCTACCTGGAAACATTCGTAAAACAGAGAAACGTATTCATTGAATTTGGTAGGAATACTTCAGAAGTTCAGAGTATTTTTGTCAATTTGACAAAGGAAACTGCTAAATAAACTTCAATTCATTAAACCCTACAGTATGCAGAAGCTGTGGTAAATCTTAAAGAAAGTACGAGTATATGGTGGTATTCATAAACCTAGAAAAATAATGCTACCAGAACTACTTAGTAAGAAAATTACTGTCTTTCAAAAGGAATCAGTCTAGAGCCGCAAAGCAGTTTTTCTCATCATGTAACAGATTACAGTCACTTTCATGATATTTTTGAAAGTAAACTATTGAGAATAATCTAGTACCCTTTTTTTCAAATCCTCAACAGCATCTTCAAATAAGTCTTTTGGAGTAGCTCCAGAGGAGTTCGACGCAATTGCTGAATATACTGGTAAATCTTTGACCTGAGATGTAGAATTCATTTCCTATCAAAACAGTTCAATACTTGAAATGGAATAATAATTCTGGGTGACATAATATGCAGTTGAGTTATATAACCTTCATTAAATAATCACGCCATATAGTTTTGGCAGTAAGCTCTCCTGTTGCAATATGTTCCTCTATCAGCCCACGGAACTCATCACGATGCTTTCGCTCTGCTTTTTGAGTTCCTCCTGTTGTCATGAATAGCAGATATAATGAAGTAATATTCAATACAACAAACAAATAAATGTCAACTAAAGCCCGAATACCTAAGTACCTTCTGTATCTTCTTTTTCTCCTCTTCTTCTCTCTCCAGATCACGCAGATACTCCTGTACAAGAAATAAAGTTAGCCGAGTGTGGAATGGGAAGATAGTTCATGATCAATGTTACCTGAAAGATTTCTAGCTGATCAATTTTCTCAAGACGTGAACATCTTTCATCCACTTCTAAGCGGTCCTGAACTTTGCGCCATTGACTATTAGGCTGAAGATGGAAAATATGAGTCAGAATGAATTACCACAATATAGCATGGAATAATAAAAAATTTTAAAAGCGGGACAATCACCTTGATGATATTGCAAGATTCCAAAAATCTTCGGTATTCAATTATGTTCCGCTTGCGATCCTCAAGAGCTTTCACACGCTCCTTATAAAATTAACCGCATTACGAACAACGGAACCCAAATCAAAGTTAATGCCAAAACTTTGAACAAAGTAAAATTATTTTGATATTTGGTCCTCGCATATTATAAAGAGTAAAGACACACGTTCGTAAATGAAATTCAATTTTTAAGAGAAGGTACACACTTGACTAACAGATGTGAAGTTTCAAATGAATGATAAAAGTTATTAGAATTATGAAAAAGTCTCAAATGACCACTCTGGGCAAAATTTTCCAGTGGAAAACTAATGTCAAAAATACATGCATGTATATAAAAAAGAAATGGGAGAAACAAAAAAGCAGTTACTTTTCAAACAACACAAGATTCATTAATATATACACCATTTAATACCTTCTCTTTTAGCTCACTGACATGATCTTCAAAAATATTACGACGGTCTTTTTCTCGTTCAAGAGCTTTGAAACGCTCATCTTCTTCAAACATTGTCACAGCCTTACTGGATTTAAAAGGAACATTATATCACAAAAGAAATTGCAGTAATTCTCGTAGGGAAAAAGAATGAATTGGACCAGAATTATTCTGGAGAACAAACCTCCACCGAGTAGGAGGAGTAAGTTCCACGCATTCCTGGTATAAAAAAAAATCAATGTCCAAAATAAAAATAAGCGGCATGCAGGCGATTTTACGTACTTTATAATTTCCTAAAATGAAAGGCAGATATATCATGAAGCGGCAGATATATCATCTTACCTCTAACATCCTTTTAAAATCTTCATACCGTTTTCTCTGTCTGGCTAGCCTTTCCTCCTCAGCTGCTCTTTTCGTTTGAAGTAAGAACTGAATCACAACAAAACACAATTAACATCTGGTCAGATGTACCTATAAAGCATCACTGTTCAAACCTAGAAAAGAATGTGACTGTATTATATCTAAACATCTGAAATTTCTTAAATTCTCCTCTGATAAATTATCTTGCTAGGTTTAGGGTATGTGATAAAACGAAGTAACCTCATTGAAGGCTTGCTTCCGCTCTCCAAGTGTTCTCAGAGCACCGTATCGTCTGTCATTAATAATTTCTCTCATGGCCTGTGACAGAAACCACTTAAAACTTCAGAGCCATGCTCAAGAACAGCTTATAGTGAAAGTTGTACTACCTGTTCCCATGTCCAGTCAGATCCAACATTGGCAGATTTCAAAAGTGATTTGAAGACATCCCCAGCTTCCTATATCGTGAAGCAAAATTAATTTATGCAAACAGATAAGACCAGAACTATGCTCAGACATAAAACCAATCCTTCTATCGATGTCCCCAAAGGAACATGACATAAAACCAATCATACCGATTTATTGTTAAAGGAAAAATTCTCTTGATTAATTTGTTTTTCTTCCGTTTGGCTCTCAACTCTTTCACTTTCCACCATAGGTTTTGGCTTTCTTCTGGCCCAGTCCCACTACCTTGCTAAAGAGCAGATGGACAATTATGATAAACAGATACAGAAGAAATGCATGCTAATAAGAAATACTCATTGCTAAGCTTTAAATACATTTGCGTTTGTAGCTGACATGTCATCTGAATCTCCATTGTTCCCGACCGAAATTTCATCCTTCTCAACCCTGCAAAGATAGTTAATAGAAACTTATATAGGTCGTGATACTCAACACTAAAACTAAATAGAAAGGGAGATAAAATTGCAACTGTCAGTACAATGTAGCAGCAGAAGTTTTAGTCACAGGGACAGAAGGACCATCGGTTTCCGAAGTATCACACAATTGTGATGTTTCATCTGCAATCATCTGAACTCGATCAACATTTTCGACTGGAGAAGAACTTCCAGGAACTGAAGCTGGCTGCTTCCAATCAGAAGTAAGAGCTAGTTTCTCACTGCCCTCAGAGGTTGAAGTTTGGCTTGGTAGACTAGTCGGAGCTGCAGTTGATGCAGTATCAGAACGAGTCAGCACCTTAGAAACATCAATAATGCCTTCTGCATGAGGCCCTTGAAGAGATGCATTTTCTGCTTGTTCACGCGCAATCTGGCGAGAAGAGTTAGAATTCACACAACGGGAAACACAGAAATACAGAAGAGAAGACAGTAATTTGTCTTAAGAGAAACCTTCATTTCGTCAGGCATTGTCCATGTTGATTGCTTCGTAATCTTATTGTAGTAATACCTGCAAACATATTAAAAATTCAACATCTGAAGCTACAGAAGGAGATTTTTATTTTTCATCAGTTGTATAAATGAAATAAAAACTTAGTTGCATACTCACTTTCTTCCATCAGGACTTGAATGTTCTTTCCAGTCAGTTCTTGCATCTGCTCTCTGTATCAGAGAATACACATTTTATACATTAACTATATACCCATACCTTTTTGGTTAATATTGCTTCAGATCACAAAAGAACAAAGGAAGAAAGAATAACGGTCCAGTTCAACAGAGCATAACAGAAAATAGGATATTGGCACAAAGAATAATCACAATTGTTGTCGCTGAAAATATCTGAACGTCATAAGAAACAGGACACTGATGGTATCCTCCCATATTCCGTTACGAGAGTGTCTAGATAGGATGAACTATATCACTAATCCCTTTCATCAGCTGAAAATGACCAAATGAAAGAACTCCACAGGATTTCACTGTACTCACTTTCGTGTAACCCTAGCACCTATCACACAAGCTTGCACCATTGGAATTCTAGATATAAGCTCATATTTACATTCATATTAAAGAAAATATGTCCACCTCAAACCAAAGTGCAATAACTACTAGTAAGCAGTATATGTAATGCCATGGCACAAGACAGCTTTGAAATCCGAATGAGTAGATCATTCCTGAAATTTTCATTTCTTTAGCTAGGGAAGCTTACAGAACTTTGGGTGATTTTAAAAGACACAAATAGATACATAAACAGATGAGCCAAATAAATCACCTCAAAAGAGTCATCAACTCAACAGGCTTCTCCCAAGTGGACTTCTTTGTTCTCTTGTTGAAAAAATATCTAATAATAAGAAGAAAAAAAATAAATGTCATCCACCATATACTCGTACAACTGGAAACATGGAGCTAAAATAAATTTCTTCTACAAATTAAATGATGAGAATAAGATGTGTTCAGGTTGGGAAATACACAACGGTTGCACAATGTGCAGGACAATAAATCATCAGGAAACATCAAACACTTTCAACTGCAGAAAAAAAAGAAGTAAAACCGGATGCCCAGCAAACAAATCCTGTGATTTTCAGCACATCAAAACTCATAAATATCCAAGATGTCATGAGTATGGTTGCTTCCCACTAAAACTTTATGCTTGATAATAAGCCACCAGTTCAATATTTTTCATGCTAAATCCAGATGGAAGAACAAATAAGCAAGCAAAATATCATCAATATGAATAACAAGCAAGAATTAGATAGAATTCTTGTAAAAAGAAAGCAAGAGATAGGTTCATTGAGTGAACAGATCACATACCATTACATTTAACAGAGCTAACAAGTTATCAAACAAGTCTTTACCGAAATCAAAGAATCAAAAACATATGACTAAGAAACGTTAACAATGAAAAACCTACTCAAAGAGCACAAAAAATTCAATTAATAAAGAAACTATCATCTGCAATAGCCAATGATGTGCTCTCCAAATTTCACACAATGGCAAAAATAGAGAAACAACTACACAATCTAGAATTAGCTTTTGCACAACCTTATTATGTGCTTCCAAGTTCTCAGCAGTTTATCTCGTTTGAATATCAATATTTTAGTTTAGCATCATATGTGAAAACCGCAAGCAAAACAATCAATTGAGAATAAACAAAAGTCACATGACTTGTAAGTCTTACTTCCTTCCATCGGCAGAGGTATGCTCAACCCAATCTGTTAGAGCCTCTTGAGAAGGTATAGGTTTAGTAAAGCTTCCTTCAAGTCGCAAAAAGTATATCTATATTAGTATTGCAACCAAAAAAGTTCAGAAGGTAGTTACAATAAAAGAAATGGTAACAACCTTTGGTTGTTCAAATGTCGGATTCAGGATAGAAGATTGTGCAGTAGTCTGGCTGATAGATGCTCTATGTTGTGCCTGACTATGACTGCTTGGTCCAGTGACTTGAGGTGGTGCCCTTGAACCTTCGTAAGATGTGGCACTCTGTTTGTTCACAGAGTTAGGAACTAGATATCTAGTTTTCTGTAAATATAACACAAAAATATTTTCCTTCCTTACCGGAAAAGAAAAGAGTGCCTAGGGCCACCAAAGCCAGGCATACTAATATCTGGAGTCTGTACATAAGGCTGATGCAAGGAGGTACCAGAAGCAATTGACACATTTGGCTGTGAAACTAGAGTTGGGGGTCCAAGTGGCACATGTTGCACTTGCACTGATTTAATTGGCTGGGTCTTTCATGTGAATGGTGCATTGACTGTAATAACTGAGGTGCATAAGATTGAGGTGGATATCCAATGTTCAATACTGTGCCACCTCTGCCAACACATTGAAAGTTCTGAGAAGACAATCGAGCAACTGGCTCAGGACTGAGAGCTTGAATGGTAGGATGAAACTGTAATGAAATATATGCAAAACACATGTAGGGTTGAGCTGACAAATAGTCTTCAGATACATATAAGACATAAATCATTACCTGAAAGTTCATGGGTGGAGCAAAGCCTCGGGGTAAATCTATGGAGCTAGCATTAGGATGCTGGAATGGCTTTTAAAAACAAAACAAAAAAACGCTAAATTAGATGTAAAATTCAAAAATCATCACAAGAAATATACTTAAATCACATATTCAATGGTCAGAGTCATTTAGAAATTAACCCACAGCCAGCGGCCTCAGGGTAAAAGAGTATTGGAATAAAGAGGGTGCAAAATAGAACAGATATAGGACAAAAAGAGCACGCTCAGCAGTTTAATCCTATGCCTACCTGAATGCCAGGATACTGATGGTTATTAGCCATCTTCGAGCAGTAGTAGCCTCAGTGCAACCAATGGAAGATCCACCAAATAATAATGGAAAGTGCCTGTATTTGATCTCTGTATGCTCAGTTGAAATATGGAGAAGAAAACTAGACCTGTACAACAACCACAAAATAGGAATGAGGACGTGAAATAGTAGTCTACATTTATTTGCAATTTGCAAGCAACAACAATACCCCTTGCCTTCTAAAGTTTCTGATAGAATATCCAACACGGCATACAACGATGTCTAGATTGAACACGGCAAACCCCAATACAATAAAAAGGCAAGGTATAAGCATGGCATTCAAGCAGGTCTCTGTTCTAAGATGGTTAAATCGCCCACCATCCTCTCTGTTCAGAAAGTCCATGTCTTTAATAGGCCATAGAATGAGTATAAATTATCGAAAATGATCCACAAATCAATCAAAAGCTTAAAAGTTTTCAACTCTAGGTTTCAGTCTTGCAGATTACATGGAAATTACAACTAATTTCTGCCAAAATGAGACTAGAAACGAACTTATTCAATCAAATTCTACCCATAAGATACTCATTTTATATCAAACCCTAATAAGAACAATAGAAATGAGAAAATATCCCAAAACTTCAAACACTTCCCAATTGCTTTGAGTCAATCGCAGAATTCAAACACACGCCCAAAGGAACAAAGATAATTTCCGGCGAAGAGAAGGAAGAACTGTGGAAAATTACCAAATCGCCGGCGAGGAAAAGTCGATGAAGAAGTTGAACTCAAAGTTCAGAGCCAACACGACGGCACTGCGCTTCACCTATTAAATTATTAAAATTAAAAAAATATATATACTAGGATATGACCCGCGGTACACCGCGGGTTAATTATTTGATTTTTTTTTTATTTTTTTAGAAACTGATGAATTTGTTGTGTATGATATTTTTTTTTGTATACTGCGGGTCACATGCGTTGTATATAAAAAATAAAATTTTAAGTTGCATTTGTTTTGTTTACTGTTTAAGATTGTATAATTGAATTTTGATTTGTTAATTCTAAGATTTCATCCGTGGTATTTGTCCCGTATTAATATCGACCCAAACTCGTCCCACCATATACTCTTGTCATGTGGAATTAAACATCATTTTGTTATTTTTAATAGCACTTTTATTTAAAAGACATATAATTTGAGTCAATTTAAAAAGTTTACTTTCAAATGGTTTCCATAACATATATAGTTTAAAATTATGTATTTTTGGACCAACCCGTAAAAACAATTTATCATTGTATCTTAAAATACTAATAACTAGTTAAATTCATCCTATACTATTATTTGGGAAGTACATAATAGATATAACCTTACGTTTTGTAAGTTATTACATTAGAATGCCATTGGAGATAAAATTTTAAAGAGTAAATTAATTCATCTTATTAAAGATAAATAATTCAAATACTAATTTATTCAATTTAATTAATTTAATTAAATTATAAAAACGAAAATACATTATTAACTTTTTTTAAATGACCAATCAAAATGAACATATAAGATTTGATATCTAAATTACCATATTAATTTTTTACTAATCATTATGCTTCACCTCTCATCTTATATGATATATTTTTGTAAAAAAATAAATCATCATCACATAATAAAAAATTTAGAATTTTTCTGCATATATCATGATTTGAATTTTTTTAAACGAATCTAAATCGTTCAATCTATGAAACGGGTCAAAAATTCATGAGTAATTCCGATTGAGTAACGGGTAAGAATTTGAATATTTATATTCGATTTCATACATTTTTTTTTTGAAACAAATATATTTAAAATATTTATAATAGGCGGCGGGTTATATATAATATATTATATGACTGAATGAGTTATGATCCTTATAACTATTTGAAAATTTCTATTTAATTTCATAAAATTCTTTTTCTGAAATTCATTTTATATAGTACAATAAAAAATTTAAATATTTTCATTTGGAAGATTTAAAAATATTTTGATTTCATATTTAAAAAAAATCATATGATAGAAATAGTTATATTCCTTATAAGAGACGACATGTTAAATACTATTTCTTAAAACAGATATATTTAAAATATTTATAGCACGGGTTAAATTTAATGTACCATATGATAGAAATAGTTATAATCCTTATAAGAGACGACATGTTAAATGTTAAGATTATTTGGTTGGATAGGTTAAATTAGGTTTGATACCTCTAAATATTTGAAAATTTTGATTCTACAAGTAATTTTAAAAATAACAAATGATGGATTGTGCACACAATATTTTCATTGGGATTCTAAAATAAAAATATAAACTCCATCGATTTGTTGAATTGGTATATTGTAAAAAAAATGTTTATAACATATTTGATTATGCGAATAATTGTTAAATTCTGTAATTAGCTCAAACAAATATCTATTTCAACAACAAAAAATTACAAACTGAAAAAATAAATTCTTAAATTAATTTAAAATAATAGTTAACTTCTTTAATTAATTAAAAAAATCTACGTTTTAGATGCAATTCATTTATGATATTTTAATTTTTGATCTAACTGAATTATATGCAATCTCATTTTGTGGTGGTTGTTAACAAAAATTAACTTATTATTCAAACAATATTAATCTTTTTAAAATAAATTGTTTCCGTTTTTATATCTTAAAAAATTATCCATAATTGAGTATTATATAAAAAAATATTTATTTTAATATTATATATAAGGACTGACAAAATTATATTTTTCACTTATTACTATAAACTAGGGGAGTTACCCGCGCCTTGCGCGGTAAGATGATTTTTCGAAAAAAAATTCAAATTATAAGATTAAAAATAGTTTACTGATTTTAAAATACGATCGAATTATTACAAATGATCAAACATAACGTGTCTAGTATAAATGATTTATCCATCTAAAACTCATAAGAACACCAAACTAATCAAACATTTTTGTAGACTTCTCCATGACCCATTCAATCATCCGACTCTGAATATCTTGCATTCTTTGTAGCCCAAGGAAAAGCCATCGAGAGTGTACTATGTATGGAAAACTTGCTAGGTTATTATCCGAAACAAATGCGAAGATCCAATTAATATATCATGATAAACTCTGAATATTATCGTTCCTAGATCTCTTCAAGATCGTAAAAATCCGGGCCAAGATAAAATCTAAAACATCCACCTCCATTCATGAGACATGCTTTCCCCTGAAAAATATAAAATTCGATAAGATCATAATATATTAGCTTCCTTAAGGTTATTATTTTTTAATATGATAAAAAATATCAATCAATACCTTTATACTCATCAACCCGCCAAAACCTCAAAACACAAAATACAAGATCACGATGGTATGAACAATCGTATTCTCTGTTAACTCACACCCTCATAAAATAATCGGCCAAATCTTCCACTGCGTAATATCTTAGTGTCAACCCCTTTTAATTTACAAACCAAAATAAAAAACGACATATATACGAAAATATTGGCATACAAGATAGAAAGGAAATTTACCTATAATTCTTTAATATGAAATTAAGCACAGTTGCATCCATTTTTTTTTTTTTTTGAATTTAATGTTAAATTATATTCAAAAGAAAAAATAAACGTTTTTACAACGAAGTGCGGCGTGAGTTTGAGATAGGGTTGAAAAAAATTAGCTGATAAGAATGCTATGAGAATTTGAAAGTATTAGCTCCGAGTAGCTAACCACATTTGGTACGCCTCGTCGTATCTTCTATCTCCCATACGTCGAAGAGTTATGATCCGGTTTCTGACTTGTTTATCTATCCACTTTGTGATGAGTGGTTCCGAGTGTTGATCCTCGCCGTGCCTACGACCATTTCGCTCCCGCCATATCATGTAAACCGTAGTTTGAAGAGCGTATCGAATTAGGAAGCTCTCCACTCTGCCTCGTTGATTATTTGAAACATGATCGATGAGTTGTGACCAGCCTGTAGTGAAACGTGCTTTGAGAATCCCCTTAGCAGTAGACTTCCAAATTCTTGAGGTAAATGAGCAAGCGAAAAAGAGATGATCTCTAGTTTCCACAGAGTTTTGACAGAAGACACAAATACCCGTTGCTCCACCGTTCCATCGGGCATGCGATCTCCTGTAGAAAGACGGTCATGGGCAGCCAACCACATACAAAAAGAGTACTTGGAGTGTTATGTGGAAACCATACTCCCTTGCTCCACGAGACAGTGTTTGAGGTCGTTCTAATGTGATTCCAAGTATCCTTTGTCGAGAACTTTGGATGAAAAATGTCGTTCTTTCCTCTCCATACCACTGTGTCTACCTTCTCAGTTCTTTTTTGTCGCTGCGATAACAGAGCTGCTTCCATCAAATTCAGGTAGCCCGCACGGTGTCTTCTCCTCCTGCGGCCAGTCCAAGCTTGAGCTACTGAGCTTTGTCGACTGATCCCCATGTCTATAATTCCTCTATCTCCCGCAGTATCAAACAGCCTGTTCATCGGCGACCAATCATCAAACCAGAAAGACGTGAGTTCACCATTGCCGACTTCGACTTTGCAGAATCCCTTTGCCACTTCTCGATACTTAAGAAGCTTTTTCCATATCCAAGAACCCATACTCGTGTTGTTTTTGAGGGACCAGAAAGATGCTTTCTTTAGAAGGTTGGTTTGTATCCATTTAACCCATAAAGAGTTTCCCTGCGATACAATTCTCCAAATGAGTTTTAGACAGCTTACATTGTTGGCCTCCTTTAGCGATCGCAGCCCGAGGCCTCCCTCATGCTTTGGTGTACATACTTTCTCCCACGAAATCTTTGCTTTATGGGGCTGCAGGTCCGTACCCGACCAGAGAAACGATGAACAAAGATTTTCAATTCTTCTATGCACTCTTTTGGTAGTCTAAAAGCAGCTAACCAAAAGTTACATATACTCCACACACTGGAAATCAAGTTTAGGCGACCCGCAAAGGAAAGCGAGCTGACCAAGAGTTCCGTATTTGCTCAATGAGAGGTGCATAATCCGCAGTTGCAAACCGTTTGTTACCAATGGGAGTCCTAAGTAACGAACCGGAAGGCGCCCTATATCAAAAGGTTATTTTTCAGAGAGTTGTTGGATAGAAGATGATGAGATTCCAGCAAGGTCGAGCGTTGATTTCTCCATACTAATCTTTAGACCCGAGTGTTTTGCAAACTCATCAAAGACCCCTAATACCTTCCTATCGAATTGTCCACGAACGTAAGGGATTCTTTTAAGACCGCCAATACGGACGAAAAATCCCACCATATCTAAGTTTTAGGGATTTAATTTGTTAGCTAACCCATAGTTACATTAAAACCAAAAAAAAACAAAAGGAAGAAAACAAAACTTACCGATAGGAATATCAGTCAGATCCTCTATCTTTTTATACGTCTAATCTTTCAAACTCATATCAAGTAAAGACCTATTGATTAAATAAAGAAACTTCTTTATTGATATGAAAACCAATAAAAAAAAATTACTATTACAAAACAA